>JAUNZM010001981.1:0-11379 GCA_033459285.1 Clamator glandarius | reverse complement strand
CCATAGAGACCCATAGAGACCCCATAGAGACCCATAGAGACCCATAGAGACCCCATAGAGACCCCATAGAGACCCCATAGAGACCCCATAGAGACCCCATAGAGACCCATAGAGACCCCATAGAGACCCATAGAGACCCCATAGAGACCCATAGAGACCCCATAGAGACCCCATAGAGACCCATAGAGACCCCATAGAGACCCCATAGAGACCCATAGAGACCCCATAGAGACCCATAGAGACCCATAGAGACCCCATAGAGACCCATAGAGACCCATAGAGACCCATAGAGACCCCATAGAGACCCATAGAGACCCCATAGAGACCCATAGAGACCCCATAGAGACCCATAGAGACCATAGAGCCCCATAGAGACCATAGAGACCCCATAGAGACCCATAGAGACCCATAGAGACCCATAGAGACCCCATAGAGACCCATAGAGACCCCATAGAGACCATAGAGACCCATAGAGACCCATAGAGACCCCATAGAGACCCATAGAGACCCCATAGAGACCCATAGAGACCCCATAGAGACCCATAGAGACCCATAGAGACCCATAGAGACCCATAGAGACCCCATAGAGACCCATAGAGACCCCATAGAGACCCATAGAGACCCCATAGAGACCATAGAGACCCCATAGAGACCATAGAGACCCATAGAGACCATAGAGACCCCATAGAGACCCATAGAGACCCCATAGAGACCCCATAGAGACCCATAGAGACCCCATAGAGACCCCATAGAGACCCCATAGAGACCCATAGAGACCCCATAGAGACCATAGAGACCCATAGAGACCCATAGAGACCCATAGAGACCATAGAGACCCATAGAGACCATAGAGACCCATAGAGACCATAGAGACCCCATAGAGACCCATAGAGACCCCATAGAGACCCCATAGAGACCCATAGAGACCCATAGAGACCCCATAGAGACCCCATAGAGACCCATAGAGACCCATAGAGACCATAGAGACCCCATAGAGACCATAGCCCATAGAGACCCCATAGAGACCCATAGAGACCCATAGAGACCCCATAGAGACCATAGAGACCCCATAGAGACCCATAGAGACCCCATAGAGACCATAGAGACCCATAGAGACCCCATAGAGACCCCATAGAGACCCATAGAGACCCCATAGAGACCATAGACCCATAGAGACCCCATAGAGACCCCATAGAGACCCCATAGAGACCCCATAGGGACCCATAGAGACCATAGAGACCCCATAGAGACCATAGAGACCCATAGAGACCCATAGAGACCCCATAGAGACCCATAGAGCCCCATAGAGACCCCATAGAGACCCCATAGAGACCCCATAGAGACCATAGAGCCCCCATAGAGACCATAGAGCCCCATAGAGACCATAGAGACCCATAGAGACCATAGAGACCCCATAGAGACCATAGAGACCCCATAGAGACCCCATAGAGACCATAGAGACCCCATAGAGCCCCATAGAGACCCCATAGAGACCATAGAGACACCATAGAGCCCCATAGAGACCCATAGAGACCCCATAGAGACCCCATAGAGACCCCATAGAGACCATAGAGACCCCATAGAGCCCCATAGAGACCCCATAGAGACCCCATAGAGACCATAGAGACACCATAGAGCCCCATAGAGACCCCATAGAGACCCATAGAGACCATAGAGACCATAGAGACCCATAGAGACCCATAGAGACCCCATAGAGACCCCATAGAGACCCCATAGAGACCATAGAGACCATAGAGCCCCCATAGAGACCATAGAGCCCCATAGAGACCCCATAGAGACCCATAGAGACCCCATAGAGACCATAGAGACCCCATAGAGACCCATAGAGACCCCATAGAGACCCATAGAGACCCCATAGAGACCCCATAGAGACCCATAGAGACCCCATAGAGACCATAGAGACCCCATAGAGACCCATAGAGACCCCATAGAGACCCCATAGAGACCCCATAGAGACCATAGAGACCCCATAGAGCCCCATAGAGACCCCATAGAGACCCCATAGAGACCATAGAGACCCCATAGAGCCCCATAGAGACCCCAGAGAGACCCCATAGAGACAATAGAGACCCCATAGAGACCCCATAGAGACCCCATAGAGACCCCATAGAGACCCCATAGAGACCATAGAGACCCCATAGAGACCCATAGAGACCCCATAGAGACCATAGAGACCCCATAGAGACCCATAGAGACCCCATAGAGACCCCATAGAGACCATAGAGACCCCATAGAGACCCATAGAGACCCCATAGAGACCCATAGAGACCCATAGAGACCATAGAGACCCCATAGAGACCCCACAGAGACCCCATAGAGACCATAGAGACCCCATAGAGACCCCATAGAGACCATAGAGCCCCATAGAGACTCCATAGAGACCCATAGAGACCCCACAGAGACCCCATAGAGACCACAGAGCCCCCATAGAGCCCCATAGAGCCCCATAGAGACCCCATAGAGACCCCATAGAGACCCATAGAGACCCCATAGAGACCCATAGGGACCCATAGAGACCCCATAGAGACCCATAGAGACCATAGAGACCCCATAGAGACCCATAGAGACCATAGGGACCCATAGAGACCCCATAGAGACCCATAGAGACCATAGAGACCCCATAGAGACCCATAGAGACCCCATAGAGACCCATAGAGACCCATAGAGACCCCATAGAGACCATAGAGACCCATAGAGCCCCATAGAGACCCATACAGACCCCATAGAGACCATAGAGACCCATAGAGACCCATAGAGACCCATATAGACCATAGAGAACCCATAGAGACCCATAGAGACCCATAGAGACCCATAGAGACCCCATAGAGACCATAGGGACCCATAGAGACCCCATAGAGACCCATAGAGACCCCATAGAGACCCATAGAGACCATAGAGACCCCATAGAGACCATAGAGACCCATAGAGCCCCATAGAGACCCATAGAGACCCCATAGAGACCATAGAGACCCATAGAGACCCCATAGAGACCCATAGAGACCATAGAGACCCCATAGAGACCCATAGAGACCATAGAGACCCATAGAGACCCCATAGAGACCCATAGAGACCATAGAGACCCCATAGAGACCCCATAGAGACCATAGAGCCCCATAGAGACCCCATAGAGACCCCATAGAGACCATAGGGACCCATAGAGACCCCATAGAGACCCATAGAGACCCATAGAGACCCCATAGAGACCATAGAGACCCATAGAGACCCCATAGAGACCCCATAGAGACCATAGAGCCCCATAGAGACCCCATAGAGACCCCATAGAGACCATAGGGACCCATAGAGACCCCATAGAGACCCATAGAGACCATAGAGACCCCATAGAGACCCATAGAGACCCCATAGAGACCATAGGGACCCATAGAGACCCCATAGAGACCCATAGAGACCATAGAGACCCCATAGAGACCCATAGAGACCCCATAGAGACCCATAGAGACCCATAGAGACCCCATAGAGACCATAGAGACCCATAGAGACCCATAGAGACCCATAGTGACCCCATAGGGACCCATAGAGACCCCATAGAGACCCATAGAGACCATAGAGCCCCATAGAGACCCATAGAGACCCATAGAGACCCATAGAGACCATAGGGACCCATAGAGACCCCATAGAGACCCATAGAGACCATAGAGACCCCATAGAGACCCATAGAGACCCATAGAGACCCATAGAGACCCCATAGAGACCATAGGGACCCATAGAGACCCCATAGAGACCCATAGAGACCATAGAGACCCCATAGAGACCCATAGAGACCCCATAGAGACCCGTAGAGACCCATAGAGACCCCATAGAGACCATAGAGACCCATAGAGACCCCATAGAGACCCCATAGAGACCCATAGAGACCCCATAGAGACCATAGAGACACCATAGAGCCCCATAGAGACCCCATAGAGACCCCATAGAGACCCCATAGGGACCCATAGAGACCATAGAGACCCCATAGAGACCATAGAGACCCATAGAGACCCATAGAGACCCCATAGGGACCCATAGAGCCCCATAGAGACCCCATAGAGACCCCATAGAGACCATAGAGACCATAGAGCCCCCATAGAGACCATAGAGCCCCATAGAGACCATAGAGACCCATAGAGACCATAGAGACCCCATAGAGACCATAGAGACCCCATAGAGACCCCATAGAGACCATAGAGACCCCATAGAGACCATAGAGACCCCATAGAGCCCCATAGAGACCCCATAGAGACCATAGAGACACCATAGAGCCCCATAGAGACCCATAGAGACCCATAGAGACCCCATAGAGACCCCATAGAGACCATAGAGACCCCATAGAGCCCCATAGAGACCCCATAGAGACCCCATAGAGACCATAGAGACACCATAGAGCCCCATAGAGACCCCATAGAGACCCATAGAGACCATAGAGACCATAGAGACCCATAGAGACCCATAGAGACCCCATAGAGACCCCATAGAGACCCCATAGAGACCATAGAGACCATAGAGCCCCCATAGAGACCATAGAGCCCAATAGAGACCCCATAGAGACCCATAGAGACCCCATAGAGACCATAGAGACCCCATAGAGACCCATAGAGACCCCATAGAGACCCATAGAGACCCCATAGAGACCCATAGAGACCCCATAGAGACCCCATAGAGACCCATAGAGACCCCATAGAGACCCCATAGAGACCCCATAGAGACCCCATAGAGACCATAGAGACCCCATAGAGCCCCATAGAGACCCCATAGAGACCCCATAGAGACCATAGAGACCCCATAGAGCCCCATAGAGACCCCAGAGAGACCCCATAGAGACAATAGAGACCCCATAGAGACCCCATAGAGACCCCATAGAGACCCCATAGAGACCCCATAGAGACCATAGAGACCCCATAGAGACCCATACAGACCCCATAGAGACCATAGAGACCCCATAGAGACCCATAGAGACCCCATAGAGACCCCATAGAGACCATAGAGACCCCATAGAGACCCATAGAGACCCCATAGAGACCCATAGAGACCCATAGAGACCATAGAGACCCCATAGAGACCCCACAGAGACCCCATAGAGACCATAGAGACCCCATAGAGACCCCATAGAGACCATAGAGCCCCATAGAGACTCCATAGAGACCCATAGAGACCCCACAGAGACCCCATAGAGACCACAGAGCCCCCATAGAGCCCCATAGAGCCCCATAGAGACCCCATAGAGACCCCATAGAGACCCATAGAGACCCATAGGGACCCATAGAGACCCCATAGAGACCCATAGAGACCATAGAGACCCCATAGAGACCCATAGAGACCATAGGGACCCATAGAGACCCCATAGAGACCCATAGAGACCATAGAGACCCCATAGAGACCCATAGAGACCCCATAGAGACCCATAGAGACCCATAGAGACCCCATAGAGACCATAGAGACCCATAGAGCCCCATAGAGACCCATAGAGACCCCATAGAGACCATAGAGACCCATAGAGACCCATAGAGACCCATACAGACCATAGAGAACCCATAGAGACCCATAGAGACCCCATAGAGACCCATAGAGACCATAGAGACCCCATAGAGACCATAGAGACCCCATAGAGACCCATAGAGACCCCATAGAGACCATAGGGACCCATAGAGACCCCATAGAGACCCATAGAGACCCCATAGAGACCATAGAGCCCCATAGAGACCATAGAGACCCCATAGAGACCATAGAGACCCATAGAGACCCATAGAGACCCATATAGACCCATATAGACCATAGAGAACCCATAGAGACCCATAGAGCCCCATAGAGACCCATAGAGACCCCATAGAGACCCATAGAGACCATAGAGACCCCATAGAGACCCATAGAGACCCATAGGGACCCATAGAGACCCCATAGAGACCCATAGAGACCATAGAGACCCCATAGAGACCCATAGAGACCATAGGGACCCATAGAGACCCCATAGAGACCCATAGAGACCATAGAGACCCCATAGAGACCCATAGAGACCCCATAGAGACCCATAGAGACCCATAGAGACCCCATAGAGACCATAGAGACCCATAGAGCCCCATAGAGACCCATAGAGACCCCATAGAGACCATAGAGACCCATAGAGACCCATAGAGACCCATACAGACCATAGAGAACCCATAGAGACCCATAGAGACCCCATAGAGACCCATAGAGACCATAGAGACCCCATAGAGACCATAGAGACCCCATAGAGACCCATAGAGACCCCATAGAGACCATAGGGACCCATAGAGACCCCATAGAGACCCATAGAGACCCCATAGAGACCATAGAGCCCCATAGAGACCATAGAGACCCCATAGAGACCATAGAGACCCATAGAGACCCATAGAGACCCATATAGACCCATATAGACCATAGAGAACCCATAGAGACCCATAGAGCCCCATAGAGACCCATAGAGACCCCATAGAGACCATAGAGACCCATAGAGCCCCATAGAGACCCATAGAGACCCCATAGAGACCATAGAGACCCATAGAGACCCCATAGAGACCCATAGAGACCATAGAGACCCCATAGAGACCCATAGAGACCATAGAGACCCATAGAGACCCCATAGAGACCCATAGAGACCATAGAGACCCCATAGAGACCCATAGAGACCCCATAGAGACCCCATAGAGCCCCATAGAGCCCCATAGAGACCCCATAGAGCCCCATAGAGCCTCATAGAGACCCCATAGAGACCATAGAGACCCCATAGAGACCCATAGAGACCCCATAGAGACCATAGAGACCCATAGAGACCCCATAGAGACCCCATAGAGACCCATAGAGACCCCATAGAGACCATAGAGACACCATAGAGCCCCATAGAGACCCCATAGAGACCCCATAGAGACCCCATAGGGACCCATAGAGACCATAGAGACCCCATAGAGACCATAGAGACCCATAGAGACCCATAGAGACCCCATAGAGACCCATAGAGCCCCATAGAGACCCCATAGAGACCCCATAGAGACCCCATAGAGACCATAGAGCCCCCATAGAGACCATAGAGCCCCATAGAGACCATAGAGACCCATAGAGACCATAGAGACCCCATAGAGACCATAGAGACCCCATAGAGACCCCATAGAGACCATAGAGACCCCATAGAGCCCCATAGAGACCCCATAGAGACCATAGAGACACCATAGAGCCCCATAGAGACCCATAGAGACCCCATAGAGACCCCATAGAGACCCCATAGAGACCATAGAGACCCCATAGAGCCCCATAGAGACCCCATAGAGACCCCATAGAGACCATAGAGACACCATAGAGCCCCATAGAGACCCCATAGAGACCCATAGAGACCATAGAGACCATAGAGACCCATAGAGACCCATAGAGACCCCATAGAGACCCCATAGAGACCCCATAGAGACCATAGAGACCATAGAGCCCCCATAGAGACCATAGAGCCCCATAGAGACCCCATAGAGACCCATAGAGACCCCATAGAGACCATAGAGACCCCATAGAGACCCATAGAGACCCCATAGAGACCCATAGAGACCCCATAGAGACCCCATAGAGACCCATAGAGACCCCATAGAGACCATAGAGACCCCATAGAGACCCATAGAGACCCCATAGAGACCCCATAGAGACCCCATAGAGACCCCATAGAGACCATAGAGACCCCATAGAGCCCCATAGAGACCCCATAGAGACCCCATAGAGACCATAGAGACCCCATAGAGCCCCATAGAGACCCCAGAGAGACCCCATAGAGACAATAGAGACCCCATAGAGACCCCATAGAGACCCCATAGAGACCCCATAGAGACCCCATAGAGACCATAGAGACCCCATAGAGACCCATAGAGACCCCATAGAGACCATAGAGACCCCATAGAGACCCATAGAGACCCCATAGAGACCCCATAGAGACCATAGAGACCCCATAGAGACCCATAGAGACCCCATAGAGACCCATAGAGACCCATAGAGACCATAGAGACCCCATAGAGACCCCACAGAGACCCCATAGAGACCATAGAGACCCCATAGAGACCCCATAGAGACCATAGAGCCCCATAGAGACTCCATAGAGACCCATAGAGACCCCACAGAGACCCCATAGAGACCACAGAGCCCCCATAGAGCCCCATAGAGACCCCATAGAGACCCCATAGAGACCCATAGAGACCCCATAGAGACCCATAGGGACCCATAGAGACCCCATAGAGACCCATAGAGACCATAGAGACCCCATAGAGACCCATAGAGACCATAGGGACCCATAGAGACCCCATAGAGACCCATAGAGACCATAGAGACCCCATAGAGACCCATAGAGACCCCATAGAGACCCATAGAGACCCATAGAGACCCCATAGAGACCATAGAGACCCATAGAGCCCCATAGAGACCCATACAGACCCCATAGAGACCATAGAGACCCATAGAGACCCATAGAGACCCATATAGACCATAGAGAACCCATAGAGACCCATAGAGACCCATAGAGACCCATAGAGACCCCATAGAGACCATAGGGACCCATAGAGACCCCATAGAGACCCATAGAGACCCCATAGAGACCCATAGAGACCATAGAGACCCCATAGAGACCATAGAGACCCATAGAGCCCCATAGAGACCCATAGAGACCCCATAGAGACCATAGAGACCCATAGAGACCCCATAGAGACCCATAGAGACCATAGAGACCCCATAGAGACCCATAGAGACCATAGAGACCCATAGAGACCCCATAGAGACCCATAGAGACCATAGAGACCCCATAGAGACCCCATAGAGACCATAGAGCCCCATAGAGACCCCATAGAGACCCCATAGAGACCATAGGGACCCATAGAGACCCCATAGAGACCCATAGAGACCCATAGAGACCCCATAGAGACCATAGAGACCCATAGAGACCCCATAGAGACCCCATAGAGACCATAGAGCCCCATAGAGACCCCATAGAGACCCCATAGAGACCATAGGGACCCATAGAGACCCCATAGAGACCCATAGAGACCATAGAGACCCCATAGAGACCCATAGAGACCCCATAGAGACCATAGGGACCCATAGAGACCCCATAGAGACCCATAGAGACCATAGAGACCCCATAGAGACCCATAGAGACCCCATAGAGACCCATAGAGACCCATAGAGACCCCATAGAGACCATAGAGACCCATAGAGACCCATAGAGACCCCATAGGGACCCATAGAGACCCCATAGAGACCCATAGAGACCATAGAGCCCCATAGAGACCCATAGAGACCCATAGAGACCCATAGAGACCATAGGGACCCATAGAGACCCCATAGAGACCCATAGAGACCATAGAGACCCCATAGAGACCCATAGAGACCCATAGAGACCCATAGAGACCCCATAGAGACCATAGGGACCCATAGAGACCCCATAGAGACCCATAGAGACCATAGAGACCCCATAGAGACCCATAGAGACCCCATAGAGACCCGTAGAGACCCATAGAGACCCCATAGAGACCATAGAGACCCATAGAGACCCCATAGAGACCCCATAGAGACCCATAGAGACCCCATAGAGACCATAGAGACACCATAGAGCCCCATAGAGACCCCATAGAGACCCCATAGAGACCCCATAGGGACCCATAGAGACCATAGAGACCCCATAGAGACCATAGAGACCCATAGAGACCCATAGAGACCCCATAGGGACCCATAGAGCCCCATAGAGACCCCATAGAGACCCCATAGAGATCATAGAGACCATAGAGCCCCCATAGAGACCATAGAGCCCCATAGAGACCATAGAGACCCATAGAGACCATAGAGACCCCATAGAGACCATAGAGACCCCATAGAGACCCCATAGAGACCATAGAGACCCCATAGAGACCATAGAGACCCCATAGAGCCCCATAGAGACCCCATAGAGACCATAGAGACACCATAGAGCCCCATAGAGACCCCATAGAGACCCCATAGAGACCATAGAGACCCCATAGAGCCCCATAGAGACCCCATAGAGACCCCATAGAGACCATAGAGACACCATAGAGCCCCATAGAGACCCCATAGAGACCCATAGAGACCATAGAGACCATAGAGACCCATAGAGACCCATAGAGACCCCATAGAGACCCCATAGAGACCCCATAGAGACCATAGAGACCATAGAGCCCCCATAGAGACCATAGAGCCCCATAGAGACCCCATAGAGACCCATAGAGACCCCATAGAGACCATAGAGACCCCATAGAGACCCATAGAGACCCCATAGAGACCCATAGAGACCCCATAGAGACCCATAGAGACCCCATAGAGACCCCATAGAGACCCATAGAGACCCCATAGAGACCCCATAGAGACCCCATAGAGACCCCATAGAGACCATAGAGACCCCATAGAGCCCCATAGAGACCCCATAGAGACCCCATAGAGACCATAGAGACCCCATAGAGCCCCATAGAGACCCCAGAGAGACCCCATAGAGACAATAGAGACCCCATAGAGACCCCATAGAGACCCCATAGAGACCATAGAGACCCCATAGAGACCCATATAGACCCCATAGAGACCATAGAGACCCCATAGAGACCCATAGAGACCCCATAGAGACCCCATAGAGACCATAGAGACCCCATAGAGACCCATAGAGACCCCATAGAGACCCATAGAGACCCATAGAGACCATAGAGACCCCATAGAGACCCCACAGAGACCCCATAGAGACCATAGAGACCCCATAGAGACCCCATAGAGACCATAGAGCCCCATAGAGACTCCATAGAGACCCATAGAGACCCCACAGAGACCCCATAGAGACCACAGAGCCCCCATAGAGCCCCATAGAGCCCCATAGAGACCCCATAGAGACCCCATAGAGACCCATAGAGACCCATAGGGACCCATAGAGACCCCATAGAGACCCATAGAGACCATAGAGACCCCATAGAGACCCATAGAGACCATAGGGACCCATAGAGACCCCATAGAGACCCATAGAGACCATAGAGACCCCATAGAGACCCATAGAGACCCCATAGAGACCCATAGAGACCCATAGAGACCCCATAGAGACCATAGAGACCCATAGAGCCCCATAGAGACCCATAGAGACCCCATAGAGACCATAGAGACCCATAGAGACCCATAGAGACCCATACAGACCATAGAGAACCCATAGAGACCCATAGAGACCCATAGAGACCCATAGAGACCCCATAGAGACCATAGGGACCCATAGAGACCCCATAGAGACCCATAGAGACCCCATAGAGACCATAGAGACCCCATAGAGACCATAGAGACCCCATAGAGACCATAGAGACCCATAGAGACCCATAGAGACCCATATAGACCCATATAGACCATAGA
>JAUNZM010001980.1:0-47125 GCA_033459285.1 Clamator glandarius | reverse complement strand
TCCCCAGCCCCACAGCTGCTCCCCAGCCCCATAGCTGCTCCCCAGCCCCACAGCTGCTCCCCCAGCCCCACAGCTGCTCCCCAGCCCCACAGCTGCTCCCCAGCCCCATAGCTGCTCCCCAGCCCCACAGCTGCTCCCCAGCCCCACAGCTGCTCCCCAGCCCCACAGCTGCTCCCCCAGCCCCAGCAGCTGCTCCCCAGCCCCACAGCTGCTCCCCAGCCCCACAGCTGCTCCCCAGCCCCATAGCTGCTCCCCAGCCCCATAGCTGCTCCCCAGCCCCACAGCTGCTCCCCAGCCCCATAGCTGCTCCCCAGCCCCACAGCTGCTCCCCAGCCCCACAGCTGCTCCCCAGCCCCACAGCTGCTCCCCAGCCCCACAGCTGCTCCCCAGCCCCATAGCTGCTCCCCAGCCCCACAGCTGCTCCCCAGCCCCATAGCTGCTCCCCAGCCCCACAGCTGCTCCCCAGCCCCACAGCTGCTCCCCAGCCCCACAGCTGCTCCCCAGCCCCATAGCTGCTCCCCCAGCCCCACAGCTGCTCCCCAGCCCCACAGCTGCTCCCCAGCCCCATAGCTGCTCCCCCAGCCCCATAGCTGCTCCCCAGCCCCATAGCTGCTCCCCAGCCCCACAGCTGCTCCCCAGCCCCACAGCTGCTCCCCCAGCCCCACAGCTGCTCCCCAGCCCCATAGCTGCTCCCCAGCCCCATAGCTGCTCCCCAGCCCCACAGCTGCTCCCCAGCCCCATAGCTGCTCCCCAGCCCCACAGCTGCTCCCCAGCCCCATAGCTGCTCCCCAGCCCCATAGCTGCTCCCCCAGCCCCACAGCTGCTCCCCAGCCCCACAGCTGCTCCCCAGCCCCACAGCTGCTCCCCAGCCCCATAGCTGCTCCCCCAGCCCCATAGCTGCTCCCCAGCCCCATAGCTGCTCCCCAGCCCCACAGCTGCTCCCCAGCCCCATAGCTGCTCCCCAGCCCCATAGCTGCTCCCCAGCCCCACAGCTGCTCCCCAGCCCCACAGCTGCTCCCCCAGCCCCACAGCTGCTCCCCAGCCCCATAGCTGCTCCCCAGCCCCATAGCTGCTCCCCAGCCCCACAGCTGCTCCCCAGCCCCATAGCTGCTCCCCAGCCCCACAGCTGCTCCCCCAGCCCCATAGCTGCTCCCCAGCCCCATAGCTGCTCCCCCAGCCCCACAGCTGCTCCCCAGCCCCACAGCTGCTCCCCAGCCCCACAGCTGCTCCCCAGCCCCATAGCTGCTCCCCCAGCCCCATAGCTGCTCCCCAGCCCCATAGCTGCTCCCCCAGCCCCACAGCTGCTCCCCAGCCCCATAGCTGCTCCCCAGCCCCATAGCTGCTCCCCAGCCCCACAGCTGCTCCCCAGCCCCACAGCTGCTCCCCAGCCCCATAGCTGCTCCCCAGCCCCATAGCTGCTCCCCAGCCCCATAGCTGCTCCCCCAGCCCCATAGCTGCTCCCCAGCCCCATAGCTGCTCCCCAGCCCCATAGCTGCTCCCCAGCCCCATAGCTGCTCCCCCAGCCCCACAGCTGCTCCCCCAGCCCCACAGCTGCTCCCCAGCCCCATAGCTGCTCCCCCAGCCCCATAGCTGCTCCCCAGCCCCACAGCTGCTCCCCAGCCCCATAGCTGCTCCCCAGCCCCACAGCTGCTCCCCAGCCCCATAGCTGCTCCCCCAGCCCCACAGCTGCTCCCCAGCCCCACAGCTGCTCCCCAGCCCCACAGCTGCTCCCCAGCCCCATAGCTGCTCCCCAGCCCCATAGCTGCTCCCCCAGCCCCACAGCTGCTCCCCAGCCCCATAGCTGCTCCCCAGCCCCATAGCTGCTCCCCAGCCCCACAGCTGCTCCCCAGCCCCATAGCTGCTCCCCAGCCCCACAGCTGCTCCCCCAGCCCCATAGCTGCTCCCCAGCCCCATAGCTGCTCCCCAGCCCCACAGCTGCTCCCCAGCCCCATAGCTGCTCCCCAGCCCCACAGCTGCTCCCCCAGCCCCACAGCTGCTCCCCAGCCCCATAGCTGCTCCCCAGCCCCATAGCTGCTCCCCAGCCACATAGCTGCTCCCCAGCCCCATAGCTGCTCCCCAGCCCCATAGCTGCTCCCCCAGCCCCACAGCTGCTCCCCAGCCCCACAGCTGCTCCCCCAGCCCCACAGCTGCTCCCCAGCCCCATAGCTGCTCCCCAGCCCCACAGCTGCTCCCCAGCCCCATAGCTGCTCCCCCAGCCCCACAGCTGCTCCCCAGCCCCATAGCTGCTCCCCCAGCCCCACAGCTGCTCCCCCAGCCCCACAGCTGCTCCCCAGCCCCACAGCTGCTCCCCCAGCCCCATAGCTGCTCCCCAGCCCCACAGCGGGTCCCAGCCCCACAGCTGCTCCCCAGCCCCACAGCGGGTCCCAGCCCCATAGCTGCTCCCCCAGCCCCACAGCTGCTCCCCAGCCCCATAGCTGCTCCCCCAGCCCCATAGCTGCTCCCCCAGCCCCATAGCTGCTCCCCAGCCCCACAGCTGCTCCCCAGCCCCATAGCTGCTCCCCCAGCCCCATAGCTGCTCCCCAGCCCCATAGCTGCTCCCCAGCCCCACAGCTGCTCCCCAGCCCCACAGCTGCTCCCCAGCCCCACAGCTGCTCCCCAGCCCCATAGCTGCTCCCCAGCCCCACAGCTGCTCCCCAGCCCCACAGCTGCTCCCCCAGCCCCATAGCTGCTCCCCAGCCCCACAGCTGCTCCCCAGCCCCACAGCTGCTCCCCCAGCCCCACAGCTGCTCCCCAGCCCCATAGCTGCTCCCCAGCCCCACAGCTGCTCCCCCAGCCCCACAGCTGCTCCCCAGCCCCATAGCTGCTCCCCAGCCCCACAGCTGCTCCCCAGCCCCATAGCTGCTCCCCAGCCCCATAGCTGCTCCCCAGCCCCACAGCTGCTCCCCAGCCCCACAGCTGCTCCCCAGCCCCATAGCTGCTCCCCAGCCCCATAGCTGCTCCCCAGCCCCACAGCTGCTCCCCCAGCCCCATAGCTGCTCCCCAGCCCCATAGCTGCTCCCCAGTCCCACAGCTGCTCCCCAGCCCCATAGCTGCTCCCCAGCCCCACAGCTGCTCCCCCAGCCCCATAGCTGCTCCCCAGCCCCACAGCTGCTCCCCCAGCCCCATAGCTGCTCCCCAGCCCCACAGCTGCTCCCCCAGCCCCACAGCTGCTCCCCAGCCCCACAGCTGCTCCCCAGCCCCACAGCGGGTCCCAGCCCCACAGCTGCTCCCCCAGCCCCACAGCTGCTCCCCAGCCCCACAGCTGCTCCCCAGCCCCACAGCGGGTCCCAGCCCCACAGCTGCTCCCCCAGCCCCATAGCTGCTCCCCAGCCCCACAGCTGCTCCCCAGCCCCACAGCTGCTCCCCCAGCCCCATAGCTGCTCCCCCAGCCCCATAGCTGCTCCCCAGCCCCACAGCTGCTCCCCAGCCCCACAGCTGCTCCCCAGCCCCACAGCTGCTCCCCAGCCCCACAGCTGCTCCCCAACCCCACAGCTGCTCCCCAGCCCCACAGCTGCTCCCCCAGCCCCACAGCTGCTCCCCAGCCCCACAGCGGGTCCCAGCCCCACAGCGGCCCTGGCTGAGGGGACTCTCTGCCCGCAGCGCGGGGCACTCGGTGCCGCTCTCGGCCTCTCTCGGCCTCGCTGCTGGCCGACTGGCTCGAGGTTCATCGCTTGAGCCCCGAGGCCCTCGAGAGCCTCCAGCGCGACCTCCAGCTGGGCTCCCCCATGCTGCTCAGCGACGACGCGCCCCACGCCTGACCCCACGGATCCAGCTCCTGCCCCACGGATCCAGCTCCTGCCCCACAGAGCTGCCTCCTGCCCCACGGATCCAGCTCCTGCCCCACGCCTGAGCCCCACGGAGACGCCTCCTGCCCCACGGATCCAGCTCCTGCCCCACGGATCCAGCTCCTGCCCCACGCCTGAGCCCCACGGAGACGCCTCCTGCCCCACGGATCCAGCTCCTGCCCCACGGAGCCGCCTCCTGCCCCACGGATCCAGCTCCTGCCCCACGGATCCAGCTCCTGCCCCACGGAGCCGCCTCCTGCCCCACGGATCCAGCTCCTGCCCCACGGAGCCGCCTCCTGCCCCACGGATCCAGCTCCTGCCCCACGGATCCAGCTCCTGCCCCACGGCGCCGCCCCACGGATCCAGCTCCTGCCCCACGGAGCCAGCTCCTGCCCCACGGAGACGCCTCCTGCCCCACGGATCCAGCTCCTGCCCCACGGATCCAGCTCCTGCCCCACGGATCCAGCTCCTGCCCCACGGAGCCGCCTCCTGCCCCACGGAGCCGCCTCCTGCCCCACGGAGCCGCCTCCTGCCCCACGGAGCCGCCTCCTGCCCCACGGATCCAGCTCCTGCCCCACGGATCCAGCTCCTGCCCCACGGATCCAGCTCCTGCCCCACGGAGCCGCCTCCTGCCCCACGGATCCAGCTCCTGCCCCACGGAGCCGCCTCCTGCCCCACGGAGCCGCCTCCTGCCCCACGGAGCCGCCTCCTGCCCCACGGAGCCGCCTCCTGCCCCACGGATCCAGCTCCTGCCCCACGGATCCAGCTCCTGCCCCACGGAGCTGCCACCTGCCCCACGGAGCCGCCTCCTGCCCCAGGGATCCAGCTCCTGCCCCACGGAGCTGCCTCCTGCCCCACGGATCCAGCTCCTGCCCCACGGATCCAGCTCCTGCCCCACGGAGCCGCCTCCTGCCCCACGGAGCCGCCTCCTGCCCCATGGATCCAGCTCCTGCCCCACGGAGCCGCCTCCTGCCCCACGGATCCAGCTCCTGCCCCACGGAGCCGCCTCCTGCCCCACGGATCCAGCTCCTGCCCCACGGATCCAGCTCCTGCCCCACGGAGCCGCCTCCTGCCCCACGGATCCAGCTCCTGCCCCACGGATCCAGCTCCTGCCCCACGGATCCAGCTCCTGCCCCACGGAGCTGCCACCTGCCCCACGGAGCCGCCTCCTGCCCCAGGGATCCAGCTCCTGCCCCACGGAGCTGCCTCCTGCCCCACGGATCCAGCTCCTGCCCCACGGATCCAGCTCCTGCCCCACGGAGCCGCCTCCTGCCCCACGGAGCCGCCTCCTGCCCCATGGATCCAGCTCCTGCCCCACGGAGCCGCCTCCTGCCCCACGGATCCAGCTCCTGCCCCACGGAGCCGCCTCCTGCCCCACGGATCCAGCTCCTGCCCCACGGAGCTGCCTCCTGCCCCACGGATCCAGCTCCTGCCCCACGGAGCCGCCTCCTGCCCCACGGATCCAGCTCCTGCCCCACGGAGCCGCCTCCTGCCCCACGGATCCAGCTCCTGCCCCACGGAGCCGCCTCCTGCCCCACGGAGCCGCCTCCTGCCCCACGGAGCCGCCTCCTGCCCCACGGATCCAGCTCCTGCCCCACGGATCCAGCTCCTGCCCCACGGAGCCGCCTCCTGCCCCACGGAGCTGCCTCCTGCCCCACATCCCCATCTCCTGCCCCACATCCCCATCTCCAGCCCCACATCCCCATCTCCAGCCCCACATCCCCCTCTCCTGCCCCACATCCCCATCTCCAGCCCCACATCCCCATCTCCTGCCCCACATCCCCCTCTCCAGCCCCACATCCCCATCTCCTGCCCCACATCCCCATCTCCTGCCCCACATCCCCATCTCCTGCCCCACATCCCCATCTCCTGCCCCACATCCCCATCTCCAGCCCCACATCCCCATCTCCTGCCCCACATCCCCATCTCCAGCCCCACATCCCCATCTCCTGCCCCACATCCCCCTCTCCTGCCCCACATCCCCATCTCCTGCCCCACATCCCCCTCTCCTGCCCCACATCCCCATCTCCTGCCCCACATCCCCCTCTCCAGCCCCACATCCCCCTCTCCAGCCCCACATCCCCCTCTCCAGCCCCACATCCCCATCTCCTGCCCCACATCCCCATCTCCAGCCCCACATCCCCCTCTCCAGCCCCACATCCCCATCTCCTGCCCCACATCCCCATCTCCTGCCCCACATCCCCATCTCCAGCCCCACATCCCCCTCTCCAGCCCCACATCCCCATCTCCTGCCCCACATCCCCATCTCCTGCCCCACATCCCCATCTCCTGCCCCACATCCCCCTCTCCAGCCCCACATCCCCATCTCCTGCCCCACATCCCCATCTCCAGCCCCACATCCCCCTCTCCTGCCCCACATCCCCATCTCCTGCCCCACATCCCCATCTCCTGCCCCACATCCCCATCTCCTGCCCCACATCCCCCTCTCCAGCCCCACATCCCCATCTCCTGCCCCACATCCCCCTCTCCAGCCCCACATCCCCATCTCCTGCCCCACATCCCCATCTCCTGCCCCACATCCCCATCTCCAGCCCCACATCCCCATCTCCTGCCCCACATCCCCCTCTCCTGCCCCACATCCCCATCTCCTGCCCCCCGGCTCGGCTCCCCCATTAAATCTTTGTTCTCACCCCAGTTCTGACTTTTTTGGGGGCCCGGGGGGGGGTGTGGGGGGGCAGCCCTGGGGCCCTATAGAGACTGTGTGAGCCCCATAGAGACCGTGTGAGCCCCATAGAGACCGTGTGAGCCCCATAGAGACCGTGTGAGCCCCATAGAGACGGTGTGAGCCCCATAGAGACCGTGTGAGCCCCATAGAGACGGTGTGAGCCCCATAGAGACCGTGTGAGCCCCATAGAGACTGTGTGAGCCCCATAGAGACCGTGTGAGCCCCATAGAGACTGTGTGAGCCCCATAGAGACCGTGTGAGCCCCATAGAGACTGTGTGAGCCCCATAGAGACTGTGTGAGCCCCATAGAGACCGTGTGAGCCCCATAGAGACCGTGTGAGCCCCATAGAGACCGTGTGAGCCCCATAGAGACCGTGTGAGCCCCATAGAGACCGTGTGAGCCCCATAGAGACCGTGTGAGCCCCATAGAGACTGTGTGAGCCCCATAGAGACTGTGTGAGCCCCATAGAGACTGTGTGAGCCCCATAGAGACCGTGTGAGCCCCATAGAGACCGTGTGAGCCCCATAGAGACCGTGTGTGCCCCATAGAGACCGTGTGAGCCCCATAGAGACCGTGTGAGCCCCATAGAGACCGTGTGAGCCCCATAGAGACCGTGTGAGCCCCATAGAGACCGTGTGAGCCCCATAGAGACTGTGTGAGCCCCATAGAGACTGTGTGAGCCCCATAGAGACCGTGTGAGCCCCATAGAGACCGTGTGAGCCCCATAGAGACCGTGTGAGCCCCATAGAGACCGTGTGAGCCCCATAGAGACCGTGTGAGCCCCATAGAGACCGTGTGAGCCCCATAGAGACCGTGTGAGCCCCATAGAGACCGTGTGAGCCCCATAGAGACTGTGTGAGCCCCATAGAGACTGTGTGAGCCCCATAGAGACTGTGTGAGCCCCATAGAGACCGTGTGAGCCCCATAGAGACCGTGTGAGCCCCATAGAGACCGTGTGTGCCCCATAGAGACTGTGTGAGCCCCATAGAGACCGTGTGAGCCCCATAGAGACCGTGTGAGCCCCATAGAGACCGTGTGAGCCCCATAGAGACCGTGTGAGCCCCATAGAGACCGTGTGAGCCCCATAGAGACCGTGTGAGCCCCATAGAGACCGTGTGAGCCCCATAGAGACCGTGTGAGCCCCATAGAGACCGTGTGAGCCCCATAGAGACTGTGTGAGCCCCATAGAGACCGTGTGAGCCCCATAGAGACCGTGTGAGCCCCATAGAGACCGTGTGTGCCCCATAGAGACCGTGTGAGCCCCATAGAGACCGTGTGAGCCCCATAGAGACCGTGTGAGCCCCATAGAGACCGTGTGAGCCCCATAGAGACCGTGTGAGCCCCATAGAGACCGTGTGAGCCCCATAGAGACCGTGTGAGCCCCATAGAGACTGTGTGAGCCCCATAGAGACTGTGTGAGCCCCATAGAGACTGTGTGAGCCCCATAGAGACTGTGTGAGCCCCATAGAGACCGTGTGAGCCCCATAGAGACCGTGTGAGCCCCATAGAGACCGTGTGTGCCCCATAGAGACCGTGTGAGCCCCATAGAGACCGTGTGAGCCCCATAGAGACTGTGTGAGCCCCATAGAGACTGTGTGAGCCCCATAGAGACCGTGTGAGCCCCATAGAGACCGTGTGAGCCCCATAGAGACTGTGTGAGCCCCATAGAGTCTGTGTGAGCCCCATAGAGACCGTGTGAGCCCCATAGAGACTGTGTGAGCCCCATAGAGACCGTGTGAGCCCCATAGAGACCGTGTGAGCCCCATAGAGACTGTGTGAGCCCCATAGAGACCGTGTGAGCCCCATAGAGACCGTGTGAGCCCCATAGAGACCGTGTGAGCCCCATAGAGACCGTGTGAGCCCCATAGAGACCGTGTGAGCCCCATAGAGACCGTGTGAGCCCCATAGAGACCGTGTGAGCCCCATAGAGACCGTGTGAGCCCCATAGAGACCGTGTGAGCCCCATAGAGACCGTGTGAGCCCCATAGAGACCGTGTGAGCCCCATAGAGACCGTGTGAGCCCCATAGAGACCGTGTGAGCCCCATAGAGACCGTGTGAGCCCCATAGAGACCGTGTGAGCCCCATAGAGACCGTGTGAGCCCCATAGAGACCGTGTGAGCCCCATAGAGACCGTGTGAGCCCCATAGAGACCGTGTGAGCCCCATAGAGACCGTGTGAGCCCCATAGAGACTGTGTGAGCCCCATAGAGACTGTGTGAGCCCCATAGAGACTGTGTGAGCCCCATAGAGACCGTGTGAGCCCCATAGAGACCGTGTGAGCCCCATAGAGACCGTGTGAGCCCCATAGAGACCGTGTGAGCCCCATAGAGACCGTGTGAGCCCCATAGAGACTGTGTGAGCCCCATAGAGACCGTGTGAGCCCCATAGAGACCGTGTGAGCCCCATAGAGACCGTGTGAGCCCCATAGAGACCGTGTGAGCCCCATAGAGACCGTGTGAGCCCCATAGAGACTGTGTGAGCCCCATAGAGACCGTGTGAGCCCCATAGAGACCGTGTGAGCCCCATAGAGACCGTGTGAGCCCCATAGAGACCGTGTGAGCCCCATAGAGACCGTGTGAGCCCCATAGAGACCGTGTGAGCCCCATAGAGACTGTGTGAGCCCCATAGAGTCCGTGTGAGCCCCATAGAGACTGTGTGAGCCCCATAGAGACTGTGTGAGCCCCATAGAGGCTGTGTGAGCCCCATAGAGACTGTGTGAGCCCCATAGAGACTGTGTGAGCCCCATAGAGACCGTGTGAGCCCCATAGAGACCGTGTGAGCCCCATAGAGACCGTGTGTGCCCCATAGAGACCGTGTGAGCCCCATAGAGACCGTGTGTGCCCCATAGAGACTGTGTGAGCCCCATAGAGACCGTGTGAGCCCCATAGAGACTGTGTGAGCCCCATAGAGACTGTGTGAGCCCCATAGAGACCGTGTGAGCCCCATAGAGACCGTGTGAGCCCCATAGAGACCGTGTGAGCCCCATAGAGACCGTGTGAGCCCCATAGAGACCGTGTGAGCCCCATAGAGACTGTGTGAGCCCCATAGAGACTGTGTGAGCCCCATAGAGACCGTGTGAGCCCCATAGAGACCGTGTGAGCCCCATAGAGACCGTGTGAGCCCCATAGAGACCGTGTGAGCCCCATAGAGACCGTGTGTGCCCCACAGAGACCGTGTGAGCCCCATAGAGACTGTGTGAGCCCCATAGAGACCGTGTGAGCCCCATAGAGACTGTGTGAGCCCCATAGAGACCGTGTGAGCCCCATAGAGACCGTGTGAGCCCCATAGAGACCGTGTGAGCCCCATAGAGACCGTGTGAGCCCCATAGAGACTGTGTGAGCCCCATAGAGACTGTGTGAGCCCCATAGAAACCGTGTGAGCCCCATAGAGACCGTGTGAGCCCCATAGAGACTGTGTGAGCCCCATAGAGACTGTGTGAGCCCCATAGAGACTGTGTGAGCCCCATAGAGACCGTGTGAGCCCCATAGAGACTGTGTGAGCCCCATAGAGACCGTGTGAGCCCCATAGAGACCGTGTGAGCCCCATAGAGACTGTGTGAGCCCCATAGAGACCGTGTGAGCCCCATAGAGACCGTGTGAGCCCCATAGAGACTGTGTGAGCCCCATAGAGACCGTGTGAGCCCCATAGAGACTGTGTGAGCCCCATAGAGACCGTGTGAGCCCCATAGAGACCGTGTGAGCCCCATAGAGACCGTGTGAGCCCCATAGAGACCGTGTGAGCCCCATAGAGACCGTGTGAGCCCCATAGAGACTGTGTGAGCCCCATAGAGACCGTGTGAGCCCCATAGAGACTGTGTGAGCCCCATAGAGACTGTGTGAGCCCCATAGAGACCGTGTGAGCCCCATAGAGACCGTGTGAGCCCCATAGAGACCGTGTGAGCCCCATAGAGACCGTGTGAGCCCCATAGAGACCGTGTGAGCCCCATAGAGACCGTGTGAGCCCCATAGAGACCGTGTGAGCCCCATAGAGACCGTGTGAGCCCCATAGAGACCGTGTGAGCCCCATAGAGGCTGTGTGAGCCCCATAGAGACCGTGTGAGCCCCATAGAGACCGTGTGAGCCCCATAGAGACTGTGTGAGCCCCATAGAGACCGTGTGAGCCCCATAGAGACTGTGTGAGCCCCATAGAGACTGTGTGAGCCCCATAGAGACCGTGTGAGCCCCATAGAGACCGTGTGAGCCCCATAGAGACCGTGTGAGCCCCATAGAGACCGTGTGAGCCCCATAGAGACTGTGTGAGCCCTATAGAGACCGTGTGAGCCCCATAGAGACCGTGTGAGCCCCATAGAGACTGTGTGAGCCCCATAGAGACCGTGTGAGCCCCATAGAGACCGTGTGAGCCCCATAGAGACCGTGTGAGCCCCATAGAGACCGTGTGAGCCCCATAGAGACCGTGTGAGCCCCATAGAGACCGTGTGAGCCCCATAGAGACCGTGTGAGCCCCATAGAGACCGTGTGAGCCCCATAGAGACCGTGTGAGCCCCATAGAGACTGTGTGAGCTCCATAGACGCTGTGTGGGCCCGATAGATGCTCTGTGTGCCCCACAGAGGCCCCTATGGGGCAGTTGGAGCGTCTATGGGGCAGTTGAGGGTGGTGACGGGGCATCTGTGGGGCAGTTGGAGCATCTATGGGGCAGTTGGAGCATCTATGGGGCAGTTGGAGCATCTATGGGGCAGCTGGACCATCTATGGGGCAGTTGGAGCATCTATGGGGCAGTTGGAGCATCTATGGGGCAGCTGGAGCATCTATGGGGCAGTTGGAGCATCTATGGGGCAGTTGGAGCATCCGTGGGGCGGTTGGGGGGCTGGAGGCTCCTCCGTGGGGCCACTGGGGCATCTCTGGGCCGGTTGGTGGAGTCGTCGAGGCTGGTCGGCTCGTCAGGGAAAGCCACTTGGAGGGTTAACGAGCTCTCTGGGTGGGTAACGAGCTCCCTGGGTGGGTAACGAGCTCCCTGGGTGGGTAACGAGCTTCCCGGGTGGGTAACGAGCCGACTGGGAGGTCAACAGGACCCAACCCATGACGTCTAGGGTCAATCCAACCCAACCCAAGGTGTCCTCCAAGGTCAAAGAGACCCGACCCGTGACCTCTAGGGTCAATCCAACCCAACCCGTGACCTCTAGGGTCAACCCAACCCAACCCAAGGTGTCCTCCAAGGTCAACGAGACCCAACCCGTGACCTCTAGGGTCAATCCAATCCAACCAAGACCTCTAGGCCCAACCCAACCCAACTCAAGGTGTTTTCCAAGGTCAATCCAACCCATGACGTCCCTCTAGGCCCAACCCGACCCAACCCAGCTCAACCCAAGGTGTCCTCCAAGGTCAACGAGACCCAATTCAAGACCTCTAGGATCAACCCAACCCAACCCAAGGTGTCCTCCAAGGTCAACGAGACCCAACCCGTGACCTCTAGGATCAACCCAACCCAACCTCTGACCTCTAGGGTCAATCCAACCCAACCCAAGGTGTCTTCCAAGGTCAATCCCACCCAACCATGACCTCTAGGGTCAATCCAACTCAACCCAACGTGTCCTCCAAGGTCAACGAGACCCAACCATGACCTCTAGGGTCAATCCAACTCAACCCAACGTGTCCTCCAAGGTCAATCCCACCCAACCATGACCTCTAGGGTCAATCCAACTCAACCCAACGTGTCCTCCAAGGTCAATCCCACCCAACCATGACCTCTAGGGTCAATCCAACTCAACCCAACGTGTCCTCCAAGGTCAACGAGACCCAACCATGACCTCTAGGGTCAATCCAACTCAACCCAACGTGTCCTCCAAGGTCAACGAGACCCAACCATGACCTCTAGGGTCAATCCAACTCAACCCAACGTGTCCTCCAAGGTCAATCCCACCCAACCATGACCTCTAGGGTCAATCCAACTCAACCCAACGTGTCCTCCAAGGTCAACGAGACCCAACCATGACCTCTAGGGTCAATCCAAGCCATGACAACCCTCTAGGGTCAATCCAACCCAACCCAAGGTGTCCTCCAAGGTCCACGAGACCCAATTCAAGACCTCTAGGGTCAACCCAACCCAACCCAAGGTGTTTTCCAAGGTCAACCCAACCCAATCCAACACCTCTAGGGTCAACCCAACCCAACCTCTGACCTCTAGGGTCAACCCAACCCAACCCAAGGTGTCCTCCAAGGTCAACGAGACCCAACCCAAGACCTCTAGGCCCAACCCAACCCAACCCAAGGTGTCCTCCAAGGTCAAAGAGACCCGACCCGTGACCTCTAGGATCAACCCAACCCAACCTCTGACCTCTAGGGTCAATCCAACCCAACCCAAGGTGTCCTCCAAGGTCAACGAGACCCAACCCATGACCTCTAGGCCCAACCCAACCCAACCCAACGTGTTCTCCAAGGTCAACGAGACCCAACCATGACCTCTAGGGTCAACCCAATCCAATCCAAGACCTCTAGGCCCAACCCAACCCACTTCTCCTCCAAGGTCACCCCGACCCACCCCACGACCCCTCTCTCGGGTTCCACCCCCCCCAAACCCCTCAACCCAACTGCCCCCCCCCCCCACTTTCAGCCCCGCCCCCCCCCCCCTTAGGCCCCACGTGGGGAGGTGTCTGGGGGTTCGGGGGGTTTGGGGGGGGGGGACACACAACGTCGCTGCCTCGGCCTCTCGCGTGGCCAACGGAACCGTCTCCTCGTTTATTCGCCTCGTTAACGGGGGTCGCTGCGGGGGGAGGGGGGGGGGCGGGAGGGGATTTCGGGGGGTGAGGGATTTTTTTTTTTGGGGGGGGGGGGGGTCCGCGGGGATTGGGGGGGGGGGGGGGAGGTGAGGTGGGGGGGGGGGGGGGGCGTTAATTGCTTTTAGGGGCGAAGGAGAAGGTCCCCGGGGGCTGGAAGGGGGCGTCCTACAAGCCCAAGGTGCCCCCGATGGAGGAGGCCAAGACCACCCCCAGCACCACGCAGCAGATGATGATCATGATCTTCTTCTACGAGGCCCCCCCGAGACCCCCCGAGACCCACAAAGACCCATCGAGACCCATCGAGACCCACCAAGACCCATCGAGACCCATCGAGACCCACCAAGACCCATCGAGACCCACCAAGACCCATCGAGACCCATCGAGACCCACCGAGACCCATCAAGACCCATCGAGACCCACCGAGACCCCACAAAGACCCATCGAGACCCACCAAGACCCATCAAGACCCATCGAGACCCACCAAGACCCATCAAGACCCATCGAGACCCACCAAGACCCATCGAGACCCATCAAGACCCATCAAGACCCATCGAGACCCATCGAGACCCACCGAGACCCCACAAAGACCCATCGAGACCCATCAAGACCCATCGAGACCCACCGAGACCCATCGAGACCCACCAAGACCCACAAAGACCCACCAAGACCCATCAAGACCCATCGAGACCCACCAAGACCCATCGAGACCCATCAAGACCCATCAAGACCCATCGAGACCCATCGAGACCCACCGAGACCCCACAAAGACCCATCGAGACCCACCAAGACCCATCAAGACCCATCGAGACCCACCAAGACCCATCGAGACCCATCGAGACCCACCAAGACCCACAAAGACCCATCAAGACCCATCAAGACCCATCGAGACCCACCAAGACCCATCAAGACCCATCGAGACCCACCGAGACCCATCAAGACCCATCGAGACCCATCGAGACCCATCGAGACCCATCAAGACCCATCGAGACCCACCAAGACCCACAAGGACCCATCGAGACCCATCGAGACCCATCGAGACCCACCAAGACCCATCAAGACCCATCGAGACCCACCAAGACCCACAAGGACCCATCGAGACCCATCGAGACCCACCAAGACCCACAAAGACCCATCAAGACCCATCGAGACCCATCGAGACCCACCAAGACCCACCAAGACCCATCGAGACCCACCGAGACCCATCGAGACCCACCAAGACCCATCGAGACCCACCAAGACCCACCAAGACCCATCGAGACCCATCGAGACCCATCGAGACCCACCAAGACCCACCAAGACCCATCGAGACCCACCGAGACCCATCGAGACCCACCAAGACCCATCGAGACCCACCAAGACCCACCAAGACCCATCGAGACCCATCGAGACCCACCAAGACCCACCAAGACCCATCGAGACCCACCGAGACCCATCGAGACCCACCAAGACCCATCGAGACCCACCAAGACCCACCAAGACCCATCGAGACCCACCAAGACCCACCAAGACCCATCGAGACCCACCGAGACCCATCGAGACCCACCAAGACCCATCAAGACCCATCGAGACCCACCAAGACCCATCGAGACCCACCAAGACCCACCAAGACCCATCGAGACCCATCAAGACCCACCAAGACCCATCAAGACCCCACAAAGACCCACCAAGACCCCACAAAGACCCCCAAAGACCCATCAAGACCCATCAAGACGCCACAAAGACCCCCAAAGACCCACCAAGACCCATCAAGACCCCACAAAGACCCATCAAGACCCACCAAGACCCATCAAGACCCCACAAAGACCCACAAAGACCCATTAAGACCCATCAAGACCCCACGAAGACCCATCAAGATCCACCAAGACCCATTGAGACCCACAAAGACCCACAAAGACCCCACCAAGACCCACCAAGACCCATCGAGACCCCACAAAGATCCCCAAAGACCCACCAAGACCCATCGAGACCCACCAAGACCCCACAAAGACCCACCGAGACCCCACAAAGACCCACAAAGACCCCACCAAGACCCACCGAGACCCCACAAAGATCCCCAAAGACCCACCAAGACCCATCAAGACCCACCAAGACCCACCAAGACCCCACATAGACCCCCAAAGACCCCACCAAGACCCATCAAGACCCACCAAGACCCACCAAGACCCCACAAAGACCCACCGAGACCCCACAAAGACCCACAAAGACCCCACCAAGACCCATCGAGACCCCCCCGAAAAAATTAAAAAAAAAATCAGCATCCGGGCAGCGAGAAAGGACGGAGAGAGAACAGAGAAGACGTTAACGAGGTGGGGAAGGGGGTGGGGTGGGAGGTCCTGGAGGACCCCGAGGCCACCAGCGACCGAGCGACCCTCCGAGCGAGCTCCGGGACTCACCCGCCGGGCTTTGCTCTGGTACTTGACGGCTTTTTTGGTGTCGGAGACGGCGCGTTCCACGTAGTCGACCGAGTGCTCCACGTTGTATTCGATGCGGTCGATCATCTCGCCCTGCAGGAGGAAAAGTCGGGACGGGACGTTCCGAGGTTTCCGAGGTTTCCTTGCCGGCGGCGTCGAAGGGAGAGGCCCCACGAGGCCCATCGGAGTCGGAAAGGGGGGGGGTCCAGGACAATGTCGGGGGGGGACGAAGAGGGGGTTGAAGGCAACGGGATGAGACGAGGAAGCCCAAAGGTGGGTTTTGGTGGGATCTCAGTGGGTTTTGGAGGCATCTCAGTGGGTTTTGGTGGGTTCTGGTGGGATCTCAGTGGATTTGGTGGGTTCTCAGTGGGTTTTGGAGGCATCTCAGTGGGTTTTGGTGGGTTCTGGTGGGATCTCAGTGGGTTTTGGTGGGATCTCAGTGGGTTTTGGAGGCATCTCAGTGGGTTTTGGTGGGTTCTGGTGGGATCTCAGTGGATTTGGTGGGTTCTCAGTGGGTTTTGGAGGCATCTCAGTGGGTTTTGGTGGGTTCTGGTGGGATCTCAGTGGGTTCTGGGTGGGTTCTGGTGGGATCTCAATGGGTTTTGGGTGGGTTCTGGTGGGATCTCAGTGGGTTCTGGGTGGGTTTTGGTGGGATCTCAGTGGGTTTTGCTGGGTTCTGGGTGGCTTTTGATGGGTTCTGGTGGCATCTCGGTGGGTTTTGGTGGGTTCTCAGTAGTTTTTGGTGGGTTCTGGTAGGATCTCAGTGGGTTTCGATGGGTTCTGGGTGGGTTTCGATGGGTTCTGGGTGGGTTTCGATGGGTTCTGGGTGGGTTTCAGTGGGTTCTGGGTGGGTTTCGATGGGTTCTGGGTGGGTTTCGATGGGTTCTAGGTGGGTTCTGGGTGGGTTTCGATGGGTTCTGGTGGGATCTCAGTGGGTTCTGGGTGGGTTTTGCTGGGTTCTGAGTGGCTTTTGACGGTTTCTGGTGGGATCTCAGTGGGTTTTGCTGGGTTCTGGGTGGCTTTTGATGGGTTCTGGTGGCATCTCGGTGGGTTTTGGTGGGTTCTCAGTAGTTTTTGGTGGGTTCTCAGTAGTTTTTGGTGGGTTCTGGTAGGATCTCAGTGGGTTTCGATGGGTTCTGGGTGGGTTTTGATGGGATCTCAGTGGGTTTCGATGGGTTCTGGGTGGGTTTTGATGGGTTCTAGGTGGGTTTCAGTGGGTTCTGGGTGGGTTTCGATGGGTTCTGGTGGGATCTCAGTGGGTTCTGGGTGGGTTTTGCTGGGTTCTGAGTGGCTTTTGACGGTTTCTGGTGGGATCTCAGTGGGTTTTGCTGGGTTCTGGGTGGCTTTTGATGGGTTCTGGTGGGATCTCAGTGGGTTCTGGGTGGGTTCTGGTGGGATCTCAGTGGGTTTTGGTGGGTTCTGAGTGGCTTTTGATGGTTTCTGGTGGGATCTCAGTGGGTTTTGCTGGGTTCTGGGTGGCTTTTGATGGGTTCTGGTGGCATCTCGGTGGGTTTTGGTGGGTTCTCAGTAGTTTTTGGTGGGTTCTGGTAGGATCTCAGTGGGTTTCGATGGGTTCTGGGTGGGTTTCGATGGGTTCTGGGTGGGTTTCGATGGGTTCTGGGTGGGTTTCAGTGGGTTCTGGGTGGGTTTCGATGGGTTCTGGGTGGGTTTCGATGGGTTCTAGGTGGGTTCTGGGTGGGTTTCGATGGGTTCTGGTGGGATCTCAGTGGGTTCTGGGTGGGTTTTGCTGGGTTCTGAGTGGCTTTTGACGGTTTCTGGTGGGATCTCAGTGGGTTTTGCTGGGTTCTGGGTGGCTTTTGATGGGTTCTGGTGGCATCTCGGTGGGTTTTGGTGGGTTCTCAGTAGTTTTTGGTGGGTTCTGGTAGGATCTCAGTGGGTTTTGCTGGGTTCTAGGTGGGTTTCGGAGGGTTCTGAGTGGGTTTTGATGGTTTCTGGTGGGATCTCAGTGGGTTTTGCTGGGTTCTGGTTGGGTTTTGCTGGATTCTAGGTGGGTTTTGATGGTTTCTGGTGGGATCTCAGTGGGTTTTGCTGGATTCTGGGTGGGTTTTGCTGGGTTCTTGGTGGGTTTCGATGGGTTCTAGGTGGGTTTCAGTGGGTTCTGGGTGGGTTTTGATGGGCTCTAGGTGGGTTTCAATGGGTTCTGGGTGGGTTTCGATGGGTTCTAGGTGGGTTTCAGTGGGTTCTGGGTGGGTTTTGATGGGTTCTGGTTGGGTTTTGATGGTTTTTGGTGGGATCTCAGTGGGTTTTGCTGGATTCTAGGTGGGTTTCGATGGGGTCTGGGTGAGTTTTGCTGGGTTCTAGGTGGGTTTCAGTGGGTTCTAGGTGAGTTGTGGTGGGATCTCAGTGGGTTTTGGTGGGTTCTGGTGGGATCTCAGTGGATTTGGTGGGTTCTCAGTAGGTTTTGGTGGATTCTGGTGGGATCTCAGTGGATTCTGGGTGGGTTTTGCTGGGATCTCAGTGGGTTTTGGCGGCTTCTGGGTGGCTTTTGATGGGTTCTGGTGGCATCTCGGTGGGTTTTGGTGGGTTCTGAGTGGCTTTTGATGGTTTCTGAGTGGCTTTTGATGGTTTCTGGTGGGATCTCAGTGGGTTTTGCTGGGTTCTGGGTGGCTTTTGATGGGTTCTGGTGGCATCTCAGTGGGTTTTGGTGGGTTCTGCTGGGATCTTGGTGGGTTTTGGTGGGATCTCAGTGGGTTTTGGTGGGTTCTAGGTGGGTTTTGGTGGGTTTTGCTGGGATCTCAGTGGGTTTGGATGGGATCTCAGTGGGTTTTGGTGGATTTCCCT
The DNA here is from genome assembly GCA_033459285.1 of Clamator glandarius. Classification (NCBI taxonomy): domain Eukaryota; kingdom Metazoa; phylum Chordata; class Aves; order Cuculiformes; family Cuculidae; genus Clamator; species Clamator glandarius. Next base: position 28,706 of record JAUNZM010001980.1, on the reverse strand, counting down.
GGGATCTCAGTGGGTTTTGGTGGGATCTCAGTGGGTTTTGGTGGATTTCCCTGGGATCTCAGTGGGTTTTGGTGGGATCTCAGTGGGTTTGGATGGGATCTCAGTGGGTTTTGGTGGGATCTCAGTGGGTTTTGGTGGATTTCCCTGGGATCTCAGTGGGTTTTGGTGGGATCTCAGCGGGTTTTGGTGGATTTCCCTGGGATCTCAGTGGGTTTTGGTGGGATCTCAGTGGGTTTTGCTGAGATCTCAGCGGGTTTTGGTGGGTCCTGCCTGGGTCTCGCTGGGTTCTGCTTGGCTTTCGGGTGGCCTCGCGTGGATTTGAAGGCAACCGGACGCGCCGAGGAGCCTCCACGGCGGCTTTTGGTGGCTCCTAGGTGGACCCTCGGCGGCCTCGACACCTTCCGAGGTCCCGAACTCCACCCAGGGCGAGGTCCAAGCCCTCTGGCCGCGTCCCCCAGCCCCGTACCTGGCTCTCCACCAGCATGGCCATGTCCACAAACATGTCGTGCAGCTCCCGGATGCTCGTCTCCAGCTTGATGATCTCGTTGTGTCGCGTCTCGATCTCGTTCAGGGCCTGTTTGGTCATCTGCGAGTCCATCTTGATCTGCGGCAGCAGGAGGAGGAGGAGAAGGGGAGGGGCCCTCAAGTCAGGGCTTCTGGGTTCTTGGAGACCTCGGATCCTGGTGTCCCCCCATCCCACGTCCCTCTGGTTCTTGGAGACCCCGGATCCTGGTGTCCCCCCATCCCACGTCCCTCTGGTTCTTGGAGACCCCGGATCCTGGTGTCCCCCCATCCCACGTCCCTCTGGTTCTTGGAGACCCCGGATCCTGGTGTCCCCCCATCCCACGTCCCTCTGGTTCTTGGAGACCCCGGATCCTGGTGTCCCCCCATCCCACATCCCTCTGGTTCTTGGTCTCCTTGATTCCTGGTGTCCCTCCATCCCACATCTCCTGGGTTCTCGGAGACCCCGGATCCTGGTGTCCCCCCATCCCACATCCCCCTGGTTCTTGGTCTCCTCGATTCCTGGTGTCCCCCCATCCCACATCTCCTGGCTTCTTGGAGACCCTGGCTCCTGGTGTCCCCCCATCCCACATCTCCTGGCTTCTTGGAGACCCTGGCTCCTGGTTTCCCTCCATCCCACATCTCCTGGCTTCTTGAAGACCTCGATTCCCATCAGCCCCACGTCCCTCTCCTCCTTCCACCTACGTCATCGGTGAAGATGGCCAACTTGCCGCTCTCCAGCATGTCCTCCAGCTCCTCGTTAGTCGTCGTCCTCCCGGCTACAGGAGACGGGGAGAAGAACAGAAAAGAGCCGAAGCCCTCGGCATGCGGGTCGCCCTTTCTCCATCCCATCCCAGCCCACCCCAGGGCGTCCCCGTCACCCACTGATCTCCAGCTGCCTCTGGATTCGGTCCTTGCAGCGGTCGCGGTACTTGGACTGGGTGGCGTTGTACTCGGTCATCACCTCCACGAACTTGCGCGAGAGGGTCGAGTGCTGGAGGAGGAGGAGGAGGAGGAGGAGGAGGAGGAGGAGGAGGAGGAGGAGGAGACGACGTGGGAGCCACCGAGGAAGGACCCGGAGGGATCCGGAGGAGGGGGAAAAAAACGGAGCTACCTGCGTCTTGCGGATGCGCAGATCGGCCGACGAGCGGTTGAGGCCTTCCTCTTGCTCGATGCTCTGCTCGATGGCTGCGCGAGACGGGGAAAAGGGCGGGGGGGGGGGGGGGGCGGGGCTCGAAAAGTCACCCAAGATGGAGGACGGAGGCGAGATGGCCGCCTCCATCGCGTAGGTGGGCACCAGGCCTCAAGGTGACCTCTAAGATGGCCGCTTCCATCTTGTAACTGGCCCCCAGGGCCTCCAGGTGACCTCTAAGATGGCCACAAGTCAAGATGGCTGCTCCAAGATGGCCGCCTCCATCACGTAGGTGGGCACCAGGCCTCAAGGTGACCTTTAAGATGGCCGCTTCCATCTTGTAACTGGCCCCCAGGCCTCCAGGTGACCTCTAAGATGGCCACAAGCCAAGATGGCTGCTCCAAGATGGCCACCTCCATCGCGTAGGTGGGCACCAGGCCTCAAGGTGACCTCTAAGATGGCCGCTTCCATCTTGTAACTGGCCCCCAGGGCCTCCAGGTGACCTCTAAGATGGCCACAAGTCAAGATGGCTGCTCCAAGATGGCCACCTCCATCTCGTAGGTGGCCACCAGGCCTCAAGGTGACCTCTAAGATGGCCGCTTCCATCTTGTAACTGGCCCCCAGGCCTGCAGGTGACCTCTAAGATGGCCACAAGCCAAGATGGCTGCTCCAAGATGGCCGCCTCCATCTCGTAGGTGGGCACCAGGCCTTGAAGTGACCCCTAAGATGGCCACAAGCCAAGGTGACCAATCCAAGATGGCCGCCTCCATCTTCTATGGGCCCCCCAGGCCTCAAGGTGACCTCTAAGATGGCCGCTTCCATCTTGTAACTGGCCCCCAGGCCTCCAGGTGACCCCTAAGATGGCCACAAGCCAAGATGGCCGTGCCAAGATGGCCGCCTCCATCGCGTAGGTGGCCACCAGGCCTCCAGGTGACCTCTAAGACGGCCACAAGCCAAGATGGCCGCTCCAAGATGGCTGCCTCCATCGCGTAGGTGGCCACCAGGCCTCCAGGTGACCTCTAAGACGGCCACAAGCCAAGATGGCTGCTCCAAGATGGCCACCTCCATCTCGTAGGTGGCCACCAGGCCTCCAGGTGACCTCTAAGACGGCCACAAGCCAAGATGGCTGCTCCAAGATGGCCGCCTCCATCTCGTAGGTGGCCACCAGGCCTCCAGGTGACCTCTAAGATGGCCACAAGCCAAGATGGCTGCTCCAAGATGGCCGCCTCCATCTCGTAGGTGGCCACCAGGCCTTGAAGTGACCCCTAAGATGGCCACAAGCCAAGGTGACCAATCCAAGATGGCCGCCTCCATCTTCTATGGGCCCCCCAGGCCTCAAGGTGACCTCTAAGATGGCCGCTTCCATCTTGTAACTGGCCCCCGGGCCTCCAGGTGACCCCTAAGATGGCCACAAGCCAAGATGGCCGCGCCAAGATGGCCGCCTCCATCGCGTAGGTGGCCACCAGGCCTCCAGGTGACCTCTAAGACGGCCACAAGCCAAGATGGCTGCTCCAAGATGGCCGCCTCCATCGCGTAGGTGGCCACCAGGCCTCCAGGTGACCTCTAAGACGGCCACAAGCCAAGATGGCCGCTCCAAGATGGCCGCCTCCATCTCGTAGGTGGCCACCAGGCCTCCAGGTGACCTCTAAGACGGCCACAAGTCAAGATGGCTGCTCCAAGATGGCCGCCTCCATCTCGTAGGTGGCCACCAGGCCTCCAGGTGACCCCTAAGATGGCCACAAGCCAAGATGGCTGCTCCAAGATGGCCGCCTCCATCTCGTAGGTGGCCACCAGGCCTCCAGGTGACCTCTAAGATGGCCACAAGCCAAGATGGCTGCTCCAAGATGGCCGCCTCCATCTCGTAGGTGGCCACCAGGCCTCCAGGTGACCTCTAAGACGGCCACAAGCCAAGATGGCTGCTCCAAGATGGCCGCCTCCATCTCGTAGGTGGCCACCAGGCCTCCAGGTGACCCCTAAGATGGCCACAAGCCAAGATGGCCGCTCCAAGATGGCCGCCTCCATCTCATAAGTGGCCACCAGGCCTCCAGGTGCCCGTGGCCACCACGTAGGTGACCTCGGTGGTGGCCACAAGCCAAGCTGACCCCTGCCTCCCAGTGGCCACCTCCACCCCCAGTGGCCACCTCCATCCCAAGGTGGCCACCTCCACCCTGTGGCCACCTCCACCTCATGGTCACCTCCAACCCCAGGTGGCCACCTCCACCCGCAGGAGGCCACCTCCACCCTGTGGCTACCTCCACCCCGTGGCCACCTCCACCCCCATGTGGCCACCTCCACCCTGTGGCCACCTCCAGCCCGTGGTGGCCACCTCCACCCCATGGTCACCTCCACCCCCAGGAGGCCACCTCCACCCTGTGGCCACCTCCACCCCCTGGTCACCTCCACCCCATGGTCACCTCCAGCCCATGGTCACCTCCAACCCCAGGTGGCCACCTCCACCCCCATGGTGGCCACCTCCACCTCATGGTCACCTCCACCCTGTGGCCACCTCCACCCCCATGTGGCCACCTCCACCCTGTGGCCACCTCCACCCCTTGGTCACCTCCACCCCATGGCCACCTCCACCCCATGGTCACTTCCAACCCCAGGTGGCCACCTCCAACCCCAGGTGGCCACCTCCACCCTGTGGCCACCTCCAGCCCCACGGTGGCCACCTCCAGCCCCACAGTGGCCGCCGCCCCGGGTCACCTTTCAACTTGGAGCGCACTTTGTTCGCCGTCTTCTTGATGTCGGCCGTGAGGTCCTCCAGCTCCTGCTTCGTCTCTGAGGGACACGGGGGACACGTCACCCCCCGCCGAGACCCCGGATCCTGGTGTCCCCCCATCCCACGTCCCTCTGGTTCCTGGAGACCCCGGATCCTGGTGTCCCCCCATCCCACGTCCCTCTGGTTCCTGGAGACCCCGGATCCTGGTGTCCCCCCATCCCACGTCCCTCTGGTTCCTGGAGACCCCGGATCCTGGTGTCCCCCCATCCCACGTCCCTCTGGTTCTCGGAGACCCCGGATCCTGGTGTCCCCCCATCCCACGTCCCTCTGGTTCTTGGAGACCCCGGATCCTGGTGTCCCCCCATCCCACGTCCCTTTGGTTCTTGGAGACCCCGGATCCTGGTGTCCCCCCATCCCACGTCCCTCTGGTTCTTGGAGACCCCGGATCCTGGTGTCCCCCCATCCCACGTCCCCCTGGTTCCTGGTGACCCCGGATCCTGGTGTCCCCCCATCCCACGTCCCTCTGGTTCTTGGAGACCCCGGATCCTGGTGTCCCCCCATCCCACGTCCCTCTGGTTCTCGGTGACCCCAGATCCTGGTGTCCCCCCATCCCACGTCCCTCTGGTTCCTGGAGACCCCGGATCCTGGTGTCCCCCCATCCCACGTCCCTCTGGTTCTCGGAGACCCCGGATCCTGGTGTCCCCCCATCCCACGTCCCCCTGGTTCTTGGAGACCCCGGATCCTGGTGTCCCCCCATCCCACGTCCCTCTGGTTCCTGGAGACCCCGGATCCTGGTGTCCCCCCATCCCACGTCCCCCTGGTTCTCGGAGACCCCGGATCCTGGTGTCCCCCCATCCCACGTCCCCCTGGTTCCTGGAGACCCCGGATCCTGGTGTCCCCCCATCCCACGTCCCTCTGGTTCTCGGAGACCCCGGATCCTGGTGTCCCCCCATCCCACGTCCCTCTGGTTCTTGGAGACCCCGGATCCTGGTGTCCCCACATCCCACATCCCTCTGGTTCTTGGAGACCCCGGATCCTGGTGTCCCCCCATCCCACGTCCCTCTGGTTCTCGGAGACCCCGGATCCTGGTGTCCCCCCATCCCACGTCCCTCTGGTTCCTGGAGACCCCGGATCCTGGTGTCCCCCCATCCCACGTCCCTTTGGTTCTTGGAGACCCCGGATCCTGGTGTCCCCCCATCCCACGTCCCTCTGGTTCTTGGAGACCCCGGATCCTGGTGTCCCCCCATCCCACGTCCCCCTGGTTCCTGGTGACCCCGGATCCTGGTGTCCCCCCATCCCACGTCCCTCTGGTTCTTGGAGACCCCGGATCCTGGTGTCCCCCCATCCCACGTCCCTCTGGTTCTTGGAGACCCCGGATCCTGGTGTCCCCCCATCCCACGTCCCCCTGGTTCCTGGAGACCCCGGATCCTGGTGTCCCCCCATCCCACGTCCCTCTGGTTCTTGGAGACCCCGGATCCTGGTGTCCCCCCATCCCACGTCCCTCTGGTTCTTAGAGACCCCGGATCCTGGTGTCCCCCCATCCCACATCCCCCTGGTTCTTGGAGACCCCGGATCCTGGTGTCCCCCCATCCCACGTCCCCCTGGTTCCTGGAGACCCCGGATCCTGGTGTCCCCCCATCCCACGTCCCTCTGGTTCTTGGAGACCCCGGATCCTGGTGTCCCTCCATCCCACGTCCCCGTGGTTCTTGGAGACCCCGAATCCTGGTGTCCCCCCATCCCACGTCCCCCACTCACTCTCGTCGGGGTTGGGGGCGGCCAGGATCGCGCTGTGCTGCTTCTTCACCTGCTCCACGTCTTCCGACAGCTTCTCGATGCAGCCCCGGATCTCCTCCACCTGGGGACACGGGGGTTCTGGTGGCCCCAGACGCCTTCTGGTGGCCCCAGAGAAGGTTCTGGTGGATCTAGAGACGTTCTGGTGGCCCCAGAGAAGGTTCTGGTGGATCTAGAGACCTTCTGGTGGCCCCAGAGAAGGCTCTGGTGGATCTAGAGACCTTCTGGAGGCCCCAGAGAAGGTTCTCGTGGCCCCAGAGAAGGTTCTGGTGGATCTAGAGACCTTCTGGTGGCCCCAGAGAAGGTTCTCGTGGCCCCAGAGAAGGTTCTGGTGGATCTAGAGACCTTCTGGTGGCCCCAGAGAAGGTTCTCGTGGCCCCAGAGAAGGTTCTGGTGTATCTAGAGACCTTCTGGTGGCCCAAGAGAAGGCTCTGGTGGGTCTAGAGACCTTCTGGTGACCCCAGAGAAGGTTCTCGTGGCCCCAGAGAAGGTTCTGGTGGATCTAGAGACCTTCTGGTGGCCCCAGAGAAGGTTCTGGTGGATCTAGAGAACTTCTAGTGGCCCCAGAGAAGGTTCTGGTGGATCTAGAGACCTTCTGGTGGCCCCAGAGAAGTTTCTGGTGGATCTAGAGACCTTCTGGTGGCCCCAGAGAAGGTTCTGGTGGATCTAGAGACCTTCTGGTGGCCCCAGAGAAGGTTCTGGTGGATCTAGAGACCTTCTGGTGACCCCAGAGAAGGTTCTGGTGGATCTAGAGACCTTCTAGTGGCCCCAGAGAAGGTTCTGGTGGATCTAGAGACCTTCTGGTGACCCCAGAGAAGTTTCTGGTGGATCTAGAGACCTTCTGGTGGCCCCAGAGAAGTTTCTGGTGGATCTAGAGACCTTCTGGTGGCCCCAGAGAAGGTTCTGGTGGATCTAGAGACCTTCTGGTGGCCCCAGAGAAGGTTCTCGTGGCCGCAGAGAAGGTTCTGGTGGATCTAGAGACCTTCTGGTGACCCAAGAGAAGGCTCTGGTGGATCTAGAGACCTTCTGGTGGCCCCAGAGAAGGTTCTGGTGGATCTAGAGACCTTCTGGTGGCCCCAGAGAGCGTTCTGGTGGCCCCAGAGACCTTCTAGTGGTCCCAGAGAAGGTTCTGGTGGATCTAGAGACCTTCTGGTGACCCAAGAGAAGGCTCTGGTGTATCTAGAGACCTTCTGGTGACCCCAGAGAAGGTTCTCGTGGCCCCAGAGAAGGTTCTGGTGGATCTAGAGACCTTCTGGTGACCCCAGAGAAGGTTCTTGTGGCCCCAGAGAAGGTTCTGGTGGATCTAGAGACCTTCTGGTGGCCCCAGAGAAGGTTCTGGTGGATCTAGAGACCTTCTGGTGGCCCCAGAGAGCGTTCTGGTGGCCCCAGAGACCTTCTAGTGGTCCCAGAGAAGGTTCTGGTGGATCTAGAGACCTTCTGGTGACCCCAGAGATGGTTCTGGTGGATCTAGAGACCTTCTGGTGGCCCCAGAGAAGGTTCTGGTGGATCTAGAGACCTTCTGGTGGCCCCAGAGAGCGTTCTGGCGGCCTCAGAGACCTTCTAGTGGTCCCAGAGACCTTCTGATGGCCCCACCGAGGGTCCTGGTGGCCCCACCTGCTCGAAGAACTCATCCATGAAGTGGTCGCGGTCGACGTGGACGACCTCCTCCTCATCATCGCTGTCCTTGGCCTTGGGGGGGGGGGGGTCGGTGTCAGGGGGGACCCAAAATTAGACGCTTGGACCCCAAAACCCGGAACTTTGACCCCAAAGTGGGAGCTTTGGCCTCAAAACCCGCAGGTTTCGCCTCAAAAATGGGGGCCAGGACATCAAAAAATGAGAACTTCGACCCTAAAATGGGAGTTTTGGGAGTTTGGCCACAAAACCGGGGAGTTTGGCCACAAAAAAGGGGAGTTTGGCCCCCAAAATGGGGAGTTTGGCCCCAAAACCGGGGAGTTTGGCCCCAAAACCGGGGAGTTTGGCCCCCAAAATGGGGAGTTTGGCCCCAAAACTGGGGAGTTTGGCCACAAAAAAGGGGAGTTTGGCCCCCAAAATGGGGAGTTTGGCCCCAAAACCGGGGAGTTTGGCCCCCAAAATGGGGAGTTTGGCCCCAAAACCGGGGAGTTTGGCCCCCAAAAAGGGGAGTTTGGCCCCAAAACCGGGGAGTTTGGCCACAAAAAAGGGAGTTTTGGCCTCAAAAGTGGGAAGATTAATCCCCAAAACGGGGAGTTTGGCCACAAAAACGGGGAGTTTGGCCCCCAAAATGGGGAGTTTGGCCCCAAAAACGGGGAGTTTGGCCCCAAAAATGGGGAGTTTGGCCCCCAAAAAGGGAGTTTTGGCCTCAAAAGTGGGAAGATTAATCCCCAAAATGGGAAGTTTGGCCACAAAAACGGGGAGTTTGGCCACAAAAATGGGAACTTGGGCCCCAAAAAAGGGAGTTTTGGCCTCAAAAGTGGGAAGATTAATCCCCAAAATGGGAAGTTTGGCCACAAAAAAGGGAGTTTTGGCCCCCAAAATGGGAACTTTGGCCTCAAAATGGGAACTTTGGCCTCAAAAGTGGGAAAATTAATGCCCAAAAGGGGAACTTTGATCCCAAAAAAGGGAGTTTTGGCCTCAAAAAGGGGAACTTCGGCCTTAAAAAGGGGACATTTGACCCCCAAAAGGGTATTTTGGCCTTAAAAAAGGGAGTTTTGGCCTAAAAAAGGGAGTTTTGGCCTAAAAAAGGGAGTTTTGGCCTAAAAAAGGGGAACTTTGGCCTTAAAAAAGGGAGTTTTGGCCCCAAACTCAGGAACTTTGGCCTCAAAATGGGAACTTTGACCCAAAAAAAGGGAGTTTTGGCACCAAAAATGGGAACTTTGGCCTCAAAAAAGGGAGTTTTTGTCCCAAAAGTGGGAACTTTGGCCTCAAAATGGGAACTCTGGCCCCAAAAAAGGGAGTTTTGGCCTCAAAAATGGGAACTTTGGCCCCAAAAAAGGGAGTTTTGGCCCCCAACACGGGAGCTTTGGCCTCAAAATGGGAACTTTTAACCAAAAAAAGGGAGTTTTGGCCCCCCAAAAGAGAGTTTTGGCACGAAAAATGGGAACTTTGGCCTCAAAATGGGAACTTTGGCCTAAAAAGTGGGAAAATTAATCCCAAAGGGGGAACTTTGACCCCCAAAAATGGAGTTTTGGCCTCAAAAAAGGAGTTTTGGCCCCAAAAGTGGGAACTTTGGCCTCAAAAGGGGAACTTTGGCCTTAAAAAAGGGAGTTTTGGCCTCAAAAGGGGAACTTTGGCCCCAAAAAAGGGAGTTTTGGCCTCAAAAGGGGAACTTTGGCCCCAAAAAAGGGAGTTTTGGCCTCAAAAGGGGAACTTTGGCCTCAAAAAAGGGAGTTTTGGCCTCAAAAGGGGAACTTTGGCCTTAAAAAAGGGAGTTTTGGCCTCAAAAGGGGAACTTTGGCCTTAAAAAAGGGAGTTTTGGCCTCAAAAGGGGAACTTTGGCCCCAAAAAAGGGAGTTTTGGCCTCAAAAGGGGAACTTTGGCCCCAAAAAAGGGAGTTTTGGCCTCAAAAGGGGAACTTTGACCTCAAAAGTGGGAAAATTAAACCCAAAAGGGGAACTTTGACCCCCAGAAATGGAGTTTCAGCCTCAAAAAAGGAGTTTTGGCCTCAAAATGGGAACTTTGGCCTCAAAAAGGGGAAAATTAATCCCAAAAATGGGAAGATTGATGCCAAAAAAGGGTATTTTAGCCTTAAAAAGGGAGTTTTAGCCCCAAAAAGGGGAACTTTGGTCTCAAAAGTGGGAAAATTAATCCCAAAAGGGGAAGTTTGACCCCCAAAAAGGGCGTTTTGGCCTCAAAAGGGGAACTTTGGCCTTAAAAAGGGGAAAATTAATCCCCCAAATGGGAAGTTTGATGCCAAAAAAAGGGTATTTTGGCCTTAAAAAAGGGAGTTCTGGCCTCAAAATGGGAACTTTGGCCTCAAAAAAGGGAGTTTTGGCCTCAAAAATGGGAACTTTGGCCTCAAAAAAGGGAGTTTTGGCCTCAAAATGGGAGTTTTGGCCTCAAAAAAGGGAGTTTTGGCCTCAAAAGTGGGAAAATTAATACCAAAAAGGGGAACTTTGACCCCAAAAAAGGGAGTTTTGGCCTCAAAAAAGGAGTTTTGGCCCCAAAAATGGGAAGTTTGGCCTCAAAAATGGGAACTTTGACCCCAAAAAAGGGAGTTTGGGCCTCAAAAAGGAGTTTTGGCCCCAAAAATGGGAAGTTTGGCCCCAAAAATGGGAAGTTTGGCCTCAAAAATGGGAACTTTGACCCCAAAAAAGGGAGTTTTGGCCTCAAAAAGGAGTTTTGGCCCCAAAAATGGGAAGTTTGGCCTCAAAAATGGGAACTTTGACCCCAAAAAAGGGAGTTTTGGCCTCAAAAAAGGAGTTTTGGCCCCAAAAATGGGAAGTTTGGCCTCAAAAATGGGAACTTTGACCCCAAAAAAGGGAGTTTGGGCCTCAAAAAGGAGTTTTGGCCCCAAAATGGGAAGTTTGGCCTCAAAAATGGGAACTTTGACCCCATAAAAGGGAGTTTGGGCCTCAAAAAAGGAGTTTTGGCCCCAAAATGGGAAGTTTGGCCTCAAAAGTGGGAACTTTGACCCCCATAAAAGGGAGTTTGGGCCTCAAAAAAGGAGTTTTGGCCCCCAAAATGGGAAGTTTGGCCTCAAAAATGGGAACTTTGACCCCAAAAAAGGGAGTTTTGGCCTCAAAAAGGAGTTTTGGCCCCAAAAATGGGAAGTTTGGCCTCAAAAATGGGAACTATGACCCCCAAAAAGGGAATTTGGGCCTCAAAAAGGAGTTTTGGCCCCAAAATGGGAAGTTTGGCCTCAAAAATGGGAACTTTGACCCCATAAAAGGGAGTTTGGGCCTCAAAAAAGGAATTTTGGCCCCAAAATGGGAAGTTTGGCCTCAAAAGTGGGAACTTTGACCCCCATAAAAGGGAGTTTGGGCCTCAAAAAAGGAGTTTTGGCCCCCAAAATGGGAAGTTTGGCCTCAAAAATGGGAACTTTGACCCCAAAAAAGGGAGTTTTGGCCTCAAAAAGGAGTTTTGGCCCCAAAAATGGGAAGTTTGGCCTCAAAAATGGGAACTTTGACCCCCAAAAAGGGAGTTTGGGCCTCAAAAAAGGAGTTTTGGCCCCAAAAATGGGAAGTTTGGCCTCAAAAGTGGGAACTTTGACCCCAAAAAAGGGAGTTTGGGCCTCAAAAAGGAGTTTTGGCCCCAAAAATGGGAAGTTTGGCCTCAAAAATGGGAACTTTGACCCCCAAAAAGGGAGTTTGGGCCTCAAAAAGGGAGTTTTGGCCCCAAAAATGGGAAAATTAATACCAAAAAGGGGAACTTTGGCCCCAAACCCCGGGGTTCCCACCCCCCCCCCCCCATTCTCCTATGGTTCCCACGCCCCCATTCACCCGCTGGGCTCATTTGCATAGCTCCGCCCCCTTCATTTGCATAAACACGAGCTCCCCTAGAGACCCAGAAGGACCTATAGGGGCCCCCATAGGGAACCCACCGCCCCCCAGTGACCCCCATAGACCCCCCCAAGCACCCATTGAACCCTATAGCGCCCCAGTGAACCCCATAGCCCCCCACAGCCCCCCCAGACCCCATTGCACCCCACAGCTCCCCATAGCCCCCCACAGCCCCCCCAGACCCCATTGCACCCCACAGCTCCCCATAGCCCCCCACAGCCCCCCCAGACCCCATTGCACCCCACAGCTCCCCATAGCTCCCCATAGCCCCCCCAGACCCCATTGCACCCCACAGCTCCCCATAGCCCCCCACAGCCCCCCCAGACCCCATTGCACCCCACAGCTCCCCATAGCCCCCCACAGCACCCCCAGACCCCATTGCACCCCACAGCTCCCCATAGCCCCCCCAGACCCCATTGCACCCCACAGCTCCCCATAGCCCCCCACAGCCACCCAGACCCCATTGCACCCCACAGCTCCCCATAGACCCCATTGCACCCTATAGACCCCATTGCTCCCCATGGTCCCCATTGCACCCTATGGCCTCCCTATAGACCCCATTGCACCCTATGGCCTCCCTATAGACCCCATTGCACCCTATGGTCCCCATTGCATCCTATAGACCCCCGATAGACCCCATTGCACCCTATAGACCCATTGCACCCTATGGCCCCCCATAGTCCCCATTGCACCCTATGGCCCCCCTATAGACCCCATTGCACCCCATAGACCCCATTGCACCCTATGGCCCCCCTATAGACCCCATTGCACCCTATAGACCCCATTGCACCTCATAGACCCCATTGCACCCTATAGCCCCCCTATAGACCCCATTGCACCCTATAGATCCCATTGCACCCTATGGTCCCCATTGCACCCTATAGCCCCCATTGCACCCTATGGCCCCCCTATCGACCCCATTGCACCCTATAGCCCCCATTGCACCCTATGGTCCCCACTGCACCCTATAGACGCCCCCATAGACCTCATTGCACCCCATAGACCCCATTGCACCCTATAGCCCCCCCATAGACCCTATTGCACCCTATGGCCCCCATTGCACCCTATAGCCCCCCCCATAGCCCCCATTGCACCCTATGGCCCCCCATAGTCCCCATTGCACCCTATGGTCCCCATTGCACCCTACGCCCCCCCCATAGTCCCCATTGCACCCTATGGCCCCCATTGCACCCTATGGCCCCCCTATAGACCCCATTGCACCCCATATCCCCATTGCACCCTATGGCCCCCCATAGACCCCATTGCACCCTATAGACCCCATTGCACCCTATGGCCCCCCTATATACCCCATTGCACCCTATAGCCCCCATTGCACCCTATAGCCCCCATTGCACCCTATAGACCCCCCATAGACCCCATTGCACCCCATAGACCCCATTGCACCCTATAGACCCCCCCATAGACCCCATTGCACCCCATAGTCCCCATTGCACCCTATGGTCCCCATTGCACCCTACAGACCCCCCATAGCCCCCATTGCACCCTATGGTCCCCCCATAGACCCCATTGCACCCTATAGACCCCATTGCACCCTATAGACCCCATTGCACCCTATGGCCCCCCTATAGACCCCATTGCACCCTATGGTCCCCATTGCACCCTATAGACCCCCCATAGACCCCATTGCACCCTATGGTCCCCCCATAGACCCCATTGCACCCTATGGTCCCCATTGCACCCTATAGACCCCCATAGACCCCATTGCACCCTATGGCCCCCCTATAGACCCCATTGCACCCTATAGACCCCATTGCACCCTATGGTCCCCATTGCACCCTATGGCCCCCCCATAGACCCCATTGCACCCTATAGACCCCATTGCACCCTATGGCCCCCCTATAGACACCATTGCACCCTATGGCCCCCCTATAGACCCCATTGCACCCTATGGTCCCCATTGCACCCTATGGCCCCCCTATAGACCCCATTGCACCCTATGGCCCCCCTATAGACCCCATTGCACCCTATAGACCCCCCATAGACCCCATTGCACCCTATAGACCCCATTGCACCCTATGGCCCCCCTATAGACCCCATTGCACCCTATGGCCCCCCTATAGACCCCATTGCACCCTATAGACCCCCCATAGACCCCATTGCACCCTATAGACCCCATTGCACCCTATGGCCCCCCTATAGACCCCATTGCACCCTATAGATCCCATTGCACCCTATGGCCCCCCTATAGACCCCATTGCACCCTATAGATCCCATTGCACCCTATGGCCCCCCTATAGACCCCATTGCACCCTATGGCCCCCCTATAGACCCCATTGCACCCTATGGCCCCCCATAGACCCCATTGCACCCTATGGCCCCCCATAGACCCCATTGCACCCTATAGCCCCCATTGCACCCTATAGACCCCCCATAGTCCCCATTGCACCGTATAGCCCCCATTGCACCCTATAGACCCCCCATAGTCCCCATTGCACCCTATAGACCCCCCATAGTCCCCATTGCACCCTATAGCCCCCATTGCACCCTATAGACCCCCCATAGACCCCATTGCACCCCATAGACCCCATTGCACCCTATAGACCCCCCCATAGACCCCATTGCACCCCATAGTCCCCATTGCACCCTATGGTCCCCATTGCACCCTATAGACCCCCCATAGACCCCATTGCACCCTATGGTCCCCATTGCACCCTATGGTCCCCCCATAGACCCCATTGCACCCTATGGCCCCCCTATAGACCCCATTGCACCCTATGGCCCCCATTGCACCCTATGGTCCCCCCCATAGACCCCATTGCACCCTATCACCCCCCCATAGACCCCATTGCACCCCATAGTCCCCATTGCACCCTATGGTCCCCATTGCACCCTATGGTCCCCCCATAGACCCCATTGCACCCTATGGCCCCCCTATAGACCCCATTGCACCCTATGGTCCCCATTGCACCCTATAATCCCCATTGCACCCTATGGCCCCCCATAGACCCCATTGCACCCTATGGTCCCCATTGCACCCTATAGACCCCCATAGACCCCATTGCACCCTATGGTCCCCATTGCACCCTATAGACCCCCATAGACCCCATTGCACCCTATGGCCCCCCTATAGACCCCATTGCACCCTATAGACCCCATTGCACCCTATGGTCCCCATTGCACCCTATAGACCCCCCATAGACCCCATTGCACCCTATGGCCCCCCTATAGACCCCATTGCACCCTATGGTCCCCATTGCACCCTATGGCCCCCCTATAGACCCCATTGCACCCTATAGCCCCCATTGCACCCTATAGACCCCCCATAGACCCCATTGCACCCTATAGACCCCATTGCACCCTATGGCCCCCCTATAGACCCCATTGCACCCTATAGATCCCATTGCACCCTATGGCCCCCCATAGTCCCCATTGCACCCTATGGTCCCCATTGCACCCTATAGACCCCCCCATAGACCCCATTGCACCCTATAGACCCCCCATAGTCCCCATTGCACCCTATAGCCCCCATTGCACCCTATAGACCCCCCATAGTCCCCATTGCACCCTATAGCCCCCATTGCACCCTATAGACCCCCCATAGACCCCATTGCACCCCATAGACCCCATTGCACCCTATCACCCCCCCATAGACCCCATTGCACCCCATAGTCCCCATTGCACCCTATGGTCCCCATTGCACCCTACAGACCCCCCATAGCCCCCATTGCACCCTATGGCCCCCCTATAGACCCCATTGCACCCTATGGTCCCCATTGCACCCTATGGCCCCCCCATAGACCCCATTGCACCCTATGGTCCCCATTGCACCCTATAATCCCCATTGCACCCCATAGACCCCACTGCACCCTATAGCCCCCTTTGCACCCTATGGCCCCCCCCGTAGCCCCCCTTGCACCCCATAGCCCCCCTATAGCACCCAACAGACCCTCATAGCCCCCCTCCAGCCCCCCCCCCCCCCCGTCCCCTCTCACGCTGCGGAGCTCCTGGGTCCGGTCCTTCATGTCTGGGGGGGGGTGTGTGTGGGGGTTCGGGGGGGTCCCCCGGCCCTTTGGGGGGTGCGAGGGGCTCGAGGGGGGGGGGTCCCGGGGGGACCGGGGGGGGGGGACCCGGGGGCTGCGGCGGCGGCTGCGGCGGCTCGAGGTTGGGGGGGGGGGGGGGGCGGCTGCGCAGAGGGGGCTGCGCCAAGGGGGCGGGGCCTGAGGGGAGGGGGCGGGGCTTGGGGATGCGCTAAGGGATGGGGCTTAGAGGAAGGGGCGGGGCTTAGTGGGGAGGGGGCGTGGTTTGAGGGCCTAGCAGGGGCTGCACAGAGGGGGCGGGGCTTGGGGGGCTGCGCTAAGGGGCGGGGCTTATGGGGAAATGGGCGTGGTTTGAGGGCTGCACCAAGGGGCGGGGTTTGGGTGAGTGGGCGGGGCTTTTTATGGAGTGGGCGTGGCTTGAGGGCTTTAGCAGAGGCGCTGCCCTGAGGGGGCGGGGTCTAATGGGAGGGGCTTATGGAGTGGGTGTGGCTTATTGGAGTGGGCGTGGCTTGAGGGGGCCGCGGCAAGGAGGCGTGGCCTGAGGGAGGGGCGGGGATTGGGATGCACGAAAACCTGGGGGTTGTAGAGTGGGCGTGGTTTATATGAATGGGCGTGGCTTGTATGAGCGTGGGAGGGGCTTAACGGCTTAGCGAGGGTGCACAAGGGGGCGTGGCTTAAAGGAGCGGGGGTCTAAGGGGCGGGGCTTGTGATGCAGTAAGGGATGGGGCTTAGACACGAGTGGGGGCCAGGAGTGGGCGTGGCCAGGAGTGAGCGGGCGGGGTCTGTGGCGACAGGGCGGGGCGGGGCCTGTGGGCTTAGCAGGGGGTTGTGACCTACGGGGCGTGGTTTAGAAGAGGTAGGCGTGGTTTATAATATGTGGGCGTGGTTTAACAGAGGGGCGGGGCCTAATGAGACAGTATTTGAATGGGGCGTGGCATATTGGTGGGCGTGTCCATGCGAGTGGGCGGTGCTTGATGAAGGGGCGTGGCTTGCGACCCCCCCACACCTTGTAGAGCCCCATGGAAGCCATGGCACCTATAGAACCTCCATAGGCCCTACAGATCCTCATAGACCCCATAGAGTCCCCCATAGCACCCTATAGACCTCCAAACCCACCCTATAGAGCCCCTATAGAGCCCTCCAGACCTCCCTATAGACCCCATAGAGCCCCATTGAACCCATAGAGCCCCTATAGGCCCCATAGAGCCCATAGATCCCATTGCACCCCATAGGGCTGTGGGGCACTACGAGGGCCTATAGGGGCTATGGGGGCCTATAGGGGCTGTGGAGGGGCTATAGGGGGTTGGGAGGGGTGCTATGGGGCCTCTGTTGGGAGCTATAGGGGCCTATAGGTGTTGGGGGGCACTATGAGGGCCTATAGAGGGATTATAGGGCGTTGGGGGGGGGCTATGGGGCGCTATGAGGGCCTATAGTGGCTATGGGGTTTTTGGGGGGGCTATTGGGCGCTATGGGGAGGGGTATAGGGGGGCTAAAGGGGGTTTGAGGGAGGCTATTGGGGCCTATGGGGGCGCCCTCCCCTCTTGGAGGACCATGAGAGCCCCCCGCTGGGCCCCTCTGCGGCCGCTCCCGCCGCTCGTCTCTATGGTTCCCTCCCCGCCATGAGTGCGCCGGGCTGCTCTCTATGACCCTGGCGGACCCCGCGGCCAGAGCGGCCCCCTCCACCCCGGGCCCGCGCTCACCTGGGCGCATGCGCAGAGCGTCTCCTCCGTCCGTCCCCCCCCCCCCCGTCCCCGTCCCCTCAGGGCAACTTCCGGGTCCGCGCGCGCCACCATGCGGGATCGGACCCGGGAGCTCAACCAGGTGTGGGGAGGGGGACCCCCAAAACCGGGCTGGGGACCCCAAAAATGGGGCTGGGAGCTAAAAAAGGGGAGCCGGGACCCCAAAAGTGTGGTTAGGGGCCCAAAAATTGGGATTTGGGACCCCAAAAAGGGGAATATTTAGCCCCGAAAGGGAGCTGGGACGCAAAAAATGGGGTTTGGGAGTCAAAAAATGGGGTTT
The DNA here is from genome assembly GCA_033459285.1 of Clamator glandarius. Classification (NCBI taxonomy): domain Eukaryota; kingdom Metazoa; phylum Chordata; class Aves; order Cuculiformes; family Cuculidae; genus Clamator; species Clamator glandarius. Next base: position 11,066 of record JAUNZM010001980.1, on the reverse strand, counting down.
GGGAGTCAAAAAACGGGGCTAGGAGCCAAAAATTGGGTTTGGGGACCCTGAAAATGGGTCTGGGAACCCTGGAATGGGGCTGGGCACCCAAAAAATGGGGTTTGGGAGCCAAAAAATGGGGCTGGGAGGCAAAAAGGAGGAGCTGGGACCCCAAAAGTGTGGTTAGGGGCCCAAAAATTGGGGTTTGGGACCCCCAAAAGGGGAGTATTGAGTCCCAAAATGGGGCTGGGATGCAAGAAATGGGCCTGGGGGAGCAAAAAAATGGGGTTTGGGAGTCAAAAAATGGGGTTTGGGAGTCAAAAACCGTGTCTGGGGACCCCAGAAACGGGGCTAGGAGCCAAAAATTGGGTTTGGGACCCTGAAAATGGGTCTGGGAACCCTGAAAATGGGGCTGGGCTCCCAAAAAATGGGGTTGGGAACCCTGAAGATGGGGTTGGGGACCCAAAAAATGGGCTGGGAGGCAAAAAGGAGGAGCTGGGACCCCAAAAGTGGGGTTAGGGGCCCAAAAATTGGGATTTGGGACCCCAAAAGGGGAGTATTGAGCCCCAAAAGGGACCTGGGACGCAAGAAATGGGGTTTGGGAGTCAAAAAATGGGGTTTGGGAGTCAAAAATCGGGTCTGGGGACCCCAGAAACGGGGCTAGGAGCCAAAAATTGGGTTTGGAACCCTGAAAATGGGGCTGGGCACCCAAAAAAATGGGGTTGGGAACCCTGAAGATGGGGTTGGGGACCCAAAAAATGGGCTGGGAGGCAAAAAGGAGGAGCTGGGACCCCAAAAGTGGGGTTAGGGGCCCAAAAATTGGGATTTGGGACCCCAAAAGGGGAGTATTGAGCCCCAAAAGGGACCTGGGACGCAAGAAATGGGGTTTGGGAGTCAAAAAATGGGGTTTGGGAGTCAAAACCCGTGTCTGGGGACCCCAGAAACGGGGCTAGGAGCCAAAAATTGGGTTTGGGACCCTGAAAATGGGTCTGGGAACCCTGAAAATGGGGCTGGGCTCCCAAAAAATGGGGTTGGGAACCCTGAAGATGGGGTTGGGGACCCAAAAAATGGGCTGGGAGGCAAAAAGGAGGAGCTGGGACCCCAAAAGTGGGGTTAGGGGCCCAAAAATTGGGATTTGGGACCCCAAAAGGGGAGTATTGAGCCCCAAAAGGGACCTGGGACGCAAGAAATGGGGTTTGGGAGTCAAAAAATGGGGTTTGGGAGTCAAAACCCGTGTCTGGGGACCCCAGAAACGGGGCTAGGAGCCAAAAATTGGGTTTGAGGACCCTGAAAATGGGGCTGGGAGGCAAAAAGGAGGAGCTGGGACCCCAAAAGTGTGGGTAGGGGCCCAAAAATTGGGATTTGGGACCCCAAAAAGGGGAGTATTGAGCCCCAAAAGGGACCTGGGATACAAGAAATGGGCCTGGGGGAGCAAAAAATGGGGTTTGGGAGTCAAAAAATGGGGTTTGGGAGTCAAAAAATGGGGTTTGGGAGTCAAAAATCGGGTCTGGGGACCCCAGAAACGGGGCTAGGAGCCAAAAATTGGGTTTGGGGACCCAAAAAATGGGGCTGGGGACCCTGAAAATGGGGTTTGGGACCCCAAAAATGGGGCTGGGAGGCAAAAAAGGGGAGCTAGGACCCCAAAAGTGTGGTTAGGGGCCTCAAAATTGGGGTTTGGGACCCCAAAAAGGGGAATATTGAGCCCCAAAATGGGGCTGGGACCCCAAAACTGAGAGTTTTGACCCCAGAATGGGGCTGGGGACCCTAAAACTGAGAGTTTTGACCCCAAAGTCGGAGTTGGGACCCCAAAACCAGGAGTTTTGACCCCAGAATGGGGCTGGGGACCCTAAAACTGAGAGTTTTGACCCCAAAGTTGGGGTTGGCACCCCAAAACCAGGAGTTTTGACCCCAGAATGGGGCTGGGGACCCTAAAACTGAGAGTTTTGACCCCAAAGTCGGAGTTGGGACCCCAAAACCAGGAGTTTTGACCCCAGAATGGGGCTGGGGACCCTAAAACTGAGAGTTTTGACCCCAAAGTCGGAGTTGGGACCCCAAAACCAGGAGTTTTGACCCCAGAATGGGGCTGGGAACCCTAAAACTGAGAGTTTTGACCCCAAAGTTGGGGTTGGCACCCCAAAACCAGGAGTTTTGACCCCAGAATGGGGCTGGGGACCCTAAAACTGAGAGTTTTGACCCCAAAGTCGGAGTTGGGACCCCAAAACCAGGAGTTTTGACCCCAGAATGGGGCTGGGGACCCTAAAACTGAGAGTTTTGACCCCAAAGTTGGGGTTGGCACCCCAAAACCAGGAGTTTTGACCCCAGAATGGGGCTGGGAACCCTAAAACTGAGAGTTTTGACCCCAAAGTTGGGGTTGGCACCCCAGAACCAGGAGTTTTGACCCCAGAATGGGGTTGGGGACCTCGAAACTGGGACTTTTAGTCTCCAAACCGGGAGCTTTGACCCCCAAACTGGGAGCTTTGACCCCCAAACTGAGAATTTTGACCCCAAAATGGGGTTTGGGACGTCAAAGCCGAGAGTTTTGAGCCCAGAATGGGGCTGGGGACCCCAAAACTGGGATGTTTTACTCCAAAACTGTGAGGTTTGACCCCAAAATGGGGTTGAGGACCTCAAAATTGGGAGGTTTGAACCCAAAGTGAGGTTTGGGACCCCAAAACTGGGAGCTTTGACCCCCAAACTGAGAGTTTTGATCCCGAAGCAGAGCTCAGGACCCCAAAACTGGGAGCTGTGGCCCTAGAACTGTGAGTTTTAACCCCAAAGTGGGGTTTGGGACCCCAAAACTGGGACTTTGGACCCCAAAACCGGGATTTTTGACCCCAAGTTGGCTCTTTTGACCCCGAAACTGGGACTTTTGACTCCCAAAACTGAGATTTTTGACCCCAAACTGAGATTTTTGATCCCAAACTGGGACTTTTGATCCCAAAACTGGGACTTTTGACCCCCAAAACTGAGATTTTTTTCCCCCAAATGGAGCTGGGGACCCCAAAACTGGGATTTTTGTCCCTAAAACTGGGACTTTTGACCCCAAAACTGGGACTTTTGACCCCAAACTGGGACTTTTCACTCCAAACCGGGACTTTTGTCCCCCAAACTGGGATTTTTGATCCCAAGCTGGGACTTTTGACCCCAAAACTGGGACTTTTGACGCCCAAAACTGGAACTTCTGACCCCAAACCAGGATTTTTGACCCCAAAACTGAGATTTTTCACCCAAAATGGGGCTTGGGACCCCAAAACTGGGATTTTTGTCCCTAAAACTGGGACTTTTGACCCCAAACCTGGGATTTTTGACCCCAAAACCAGGACTTTTGACCCCAAAACCAGGACTTTTGACCCCAAACTGGGACTTTTGACCCTAAAACTGGGACTTTTGACCCCCGAAACTGAGATTTTTCCCCCCAAAATGGGGCTGGGGACCCCAAAAGTGGGACTTTTGACCCCAAACTGGAACTTTTGACCCCTAAACTGAGATTTTTGTCCCCAAACTGGGACCTTTGACCCCAAAACCGGGACTTTTGACCCCAAACTGGGACTTTTGACTCCAAACTGGGACTTTTGACCCCAAAACTGAGATTTTTGTCCCCAAACTGGGGCTGGGGACCCCCAAAACTGGGACTTTTGACCCCAAAACTGAGATTTTTGACCCCATACCAGGATGTTTGACCCCAAAACTGGGACTTCTGTCCCTAAAACTCAGATTTTTTGACCCCAAACTGGAACTTTTGTCTCCAAAACTGGAACTTTTGTCCCCAAAACTGAGATTTTTGTCCTCCAAACTGGGATTTTTGACCCCAAAACTGAGATTTTTTGACCCCAAAACTGGGACTTTTGTCCCCAAAACTGGGACTTTTGACCCCAAACTGGAACTTTTGACCCCAAAACTGGGACTTTTGACCCCAAACTGGAACTTTTGACTCCAAAACTGGGACTTTTGTCCCCAAAACTGGGACTTTTGACCCCAAAACTGAGATTTTTGACCCCAAACTGGAACTTTTGACTCCAAAACTGAGATTTTTGTCCCCAAAACTGAGATTTTTGTTCCCCAAACTGAGATTTTTGACTCCAAAACTGAGATTTTTGTCCCCAAAACTGAGATTTTTGTCCCCAAAACTGAGATTTTTGTTCCCCAAACTGAGATTTTTGACCCCAAACTGGAACTTTTGACTCCAAAACTGAGATTTTTGTCCCCAAAACTGAGATTTTTGTTCCCCAAACTGAGATTTTTGACCCCAAACTGGGACTTCTGTACCCAAAACTCAGATTTTTGACCCCAAACTGGAACTTTTGACTCCAAAACTGAGATTTTTCTCCCCAAAACTGAGATTTTTGACCCCATACCAGGATGTTTGACCCCAAAACTGGACTTTTGTCCCCAAAACTCACATTTTTGACCCCAAACTGGAACTTTTGACCCCAAAACTCAGATTTTTGACCTCAAACTAGAACTTTTGACCTCCAAACTGAGATTTTTGTCCCCAAAACTGAGATTTTTTACCCCAAACTGGAACTTTTGACTCCAAAACTGAGATTTTTGTCCCCAAAACTGGAACTTTTGACTCCAAAACTGAGATTTTTGTCCCCAAAACTGAGATTTTTGTTCCCCAAAACTGAGATTTTTGACCCCAAACTGGAACTTTTGACTCCAAAACTGAGATTTTTGTCCCCAAAACTGGAACTTTTGACTCCAAAACTGAGATTTTTGTCCCCAAAACTGAGATTTTTGTCCCCAAAACTGAGATTTTTGTTCCCCAAAACTGAGATTTTTGACCCCAAAACTGGAACTTTTGACTCCAAAACTGAGATTTTTGTCCCCAAAACTGGAACTTTTGACTCCAAAACTGAGATTTTTGTCCCCAAAACTGAGATTTTTGTCCCCCAAAACTGAGATTTTTGACCCCAAACTGGAACTTTTGACTCCAAAACTGGAACTTTTGACTCCAAAACTGAGATTTTTGTCCCCAAACCTGAATTTTTGACCCAAATCGCGTGTTTTTCCCCCAAACAGGGTGGGGGCGGCAGCTCCGAGGAGGAGGACGCGGAGGAGGAGGCGAAGGTGACGCTGATGGGGCTGAGCCCCCCCCGCTAACGAAGCCCTGCGCCAGGTACGCCTAATTAGCCTCTCGTTAACCCAGCGGGAGCCTAATTAGCATCTCGTTTGCCTGTAGCCTCGCTCGTTAGCGGCCGGGGTGGCGTCTAATTAGAGGTGGGAGGGGCCCTGGGGGGGAGGTAGAAGGGAGGAAGACCCAATTACGCTCCTCACAGCCTCATTAGCGCCTAATTAGCATCTCGTTAGCACGTTTTCGTGCATAATTAGTATCTAATTAGCATACAGCGGCAGCTCGTTAACAGATTGGTTGCGTCTAATTAGGGGTAGGAGGGGCTTGGAGGGGGTAAGACCCTGTGACGCCCTTTATAGCCTAATTAACACCTCATTAGCATCTAATTATCATCTCATTAGCGCCCTTAGGGTCCAATTTGCATATAGGATGGGGTCGTTAGTGGCTCGTTCGTTTCTAATTAGGGGTAAGGGGGGTGTCACTAGCGTCTCGTTAGCATCGTGAGTGAAGCATCAGCATGTAATTGGCTCATTAGCATGTAATTAGCATGCAATTAGCATATAATTAGCGTGTGATGGGGGGTTTGGTGCTTGTTTCTGCTGGTTTGGGGGGAACATGGAGCCCCCCCCCTTTTCCTTAACGTGCACAGAGCCCAATTAGCATCTAATTAGCATCTAATTAGCATCTAATTAGCATCTAATTAGCGCACGATGAGCTGATTGGTGCGTAATTAGCACCTTATTAGCAGATAATGAGGGTTTGGGGCTGGCTTGGCGCTGTGGGGCGGGAGCCGGAGCCCCCCAACTCCCTGCCCAGAGCCTTGGTATGTAATTAGCATGTTAATTAGAGTGTTAATTAGCGTGTTAATTAGCCCGGGGGGGGGGGGGGGGCAGGCGCAGGGCGTGCGGGCGGCGCTGGCGACGCTGGAGCAGAAGCTGCAGGTGCTGGAGGAGCAACAGGAGAGAGTCTTGGGGACCCCCCTGCCCCCCGAGGGTACGATGGGGGGGGGCTCTATGGGCTCTGGGGGGTCTCTATGGGCTCTATGGGGTCTCTGTGGGGTCTCTATGGGGTCTCTATGGGGTCTCTATGGGCTCTATGGGGTCTGGGGGGTCTCTATGGGCTCTATGGGGTCTCTATGGGGTCTCTATGGGGTCTCTGGGGGGTCTCTGGGGGGGCTCTGGGGGGTCTCTATGGGCTCTATGGGGTCTCTATGGGCTCTATGGGGTCTCTGTGGGGTCTCTATGGGGTCTCTATGGGGTCTCTGGGGGGTCTCTATGGGGTCTCTGTGGGGTCTCTGTGGGGTCTCTGTAGGGTCTGGGGGGTCTCTATGGGGTCTCTGTGGGGTCTCTGTGGGGTCTCTATGGGGTCTCTGTGGGGTCTGGGGGGTCTCTATGGGGTCTCTGGGGGGTCTCTATGGGGTCTCTGTGGGGTCTGGGGGGTCTCTATGGGGTCTCTGTGGGGTCTCTGGGGGGTCTCTATGGGGTCTCTGTGGGGTCTCTATGGGGTCTCTGTGGGGTCTGGGGGGGTCTCTGTGGGGTCTCTGTGGGGTCTCTGTGGGGTCTCTGGGGGGTCTCTGTGGGGTCCTCTATGGGGTCTCTGTGGGGTCTGTGGGGTCTCTGGGGGGTCTCTGGGGGGTCTCTGGGGGGTCTCTGGGGGGTCTCTGTGGGGTCTCTATGGGGTCTCTGGGGGGTCTCTGTGGGGTCTCTGTGGGGTCTCTGTGGGGTCTGTGGGGTCTCTATGGGGTCCCTATGGGGTCTCTATGGGGTCTCTATGGGGTCTCTATGGGGTCTCTATGGGGTCTCTGTGGGGTCTCTATGGGGTCTCTGTGGGGTCTCTGTGGGGTCCCTGTGGGGTCTCTGTGGGGTCTCTGTGGGGTCTCTATGGGGTCTCTGTGGGGTCTCTGTGGGGTCTCTATGGGGTCTCTATGGGGTCTCTGGGGGGTCTCTGTGGGGTCCCTGTGGGGTCTCTGTGGGGTCTCTATGGGGTCTCTGTGGGGTCTCTGTGGGGTCTCTATGGGGTCTCTATGGGGTCCCTGTGGGGTCTCTATGGGGTCTCTATGGGGTCTCTGTGGGGTCTCTATGGGGTCTCTATGGGGTCTCTGTGGGGTCTCTATGGGGTCTCTATGGGGTCTCTGGGGTCTCTGTGGGGTCTGGGGGGGTCTCTGGGGGGTCTCTGTGGGGTCTCTGTGGGGTCTCTGTGGGGTCTCTGTGGGGTCTCTATGGGGTCTCTGTGGGGTCTCTGGGGGGTCTCTGGGGGGTCTCTGTGGGGTCTCTGTGGGGTCTCTGTGGGGTCTCTATGGGGTCTCTATGGGGTCTCTGGGGGGTCTCTGGGGGGGTCTCTGTGGGGTCTCTGTGGGGTCTCTGTGGGGTCTCTGGGGGTCGGGGTCTCTGGGGGGTCTGTCTCTGTGGGGTCTCTGGGGGGTCTCTGGGGGGTCTCTGTGGGGTCTCTGTGGGGTCTCTGGGGGGTCTCTGGGGGGTCTCTGTGGGGTCTCTGGGGGGTCTCTGGGGGGTCTCTGGGGGGTCTCTATGGGGTCTCTGTGGGGTCTCTGGGGGGTCTCTGGGGGGTCTCTGTGGGGTCTCTGTGGGGTTCTCTGGGGGGTCTCTGGGGGGTCTCTGGGGGGTCTCTATGGGGTCTCTATGGGGTCTCTGTGGGGTCTCTGTGGGGTCTCTATGGGGTCTCTATGGGGTCTCTGGGGGGTCTCTATGGGGTCTCTATGGGGTCTCTGGGGGGTCTCTGTGGGGTCTCTGGGGGGTCTCTGGGGGGTCTCTGGGGGGTCTCTATGGGGTCTCTATGGGGTCTCTGTGGGGTCTCTGTGGGGTCTCTGTGGGGTCTCTATGGGGTCTCTGTGGGGTCTCTGGGGGGTCTCTGTGGGGTCTCTGGGGGGTCTCTGGGGGGTCTCTGGGGGGTCTCTGGGGGGTCTCTATGGGGTCTCTATGGGGTCTCTGTGGGGTCTCTATGGGGTCTCTGGGGGGTCTCTGTGGGGTCTCTATGGGGTCTCTGGGGGGTCTCTATGGGGTCTCTGGGGGGTCTCTGTGGGGTCTCTATGGGGTCTCTGGGGGGTCTCTATGGGGTCTCTATGGGGTCTCTGGGGGGTCTCTGTGGGGTCTCTATGGGGTCTCTGGGGGGTCTCTATGGGGTCCCTTGGGGTCAGTCCGGGGCTCCTTAGGGGTCAGTCCATGGGTCCCTGGGGGTCAGTCCAGGGGTCCTTAGGGGTCAGTCCGGGGCTCCTTAGGGGTCAGTCCGGGGGCTCCTTAGGGGTCAGTCCAGGGGTCCTTAGGGGTCAGTCTGGGGGTCCCTAGGGGTCAGTCTGGGGGTCCCTAGGGGTCAGTCCGGGGGTCCCTGGGGGTCAGTCCAGGGGTCCCTGGGGGTCAGTCCATGGGTCCCTAGGGGTCACTCTGGGGTTCCCTATGGGTCAGTCTGGGGGTCCCTGGGGGTCAGTTTGGGGTCCTTGGGGGTCAGTCTGGGGGTCCCTGGGGGTCAGTCTGGGGGTCAGTCCGGGGCTCCTTAGGGGTCAGTCTGGGGGTCCCTGGGGGTCAGTTTGGGGTCCCTGGGGGTCAGTCCGGGGTCCCTGGGGGTCAGTCCATGGGTCCCTAGGGGTCACTCTGGGGTTCCCTGTGGGTCAATCTGGGGGTCCCTGGGGGTCACTCTGGGGTTCCCTATGGGTCAGTCTGGGGGTCCCTGGGGGTCAGCGTGTGGGTCGCTCCCTCAGGCCTCAAGCAGGAGCTGCAGACGCTGCGGGAGGAGATCCAGGCGCTGACTCAGCAGATTCGGACCCGACTCAAAGGTTGGGGGGGACCCCGGACCCCCCTTTCTGTTCCCCCCAGACCCCTATTTACCCCCCACACTGCCCCCCAGACCCTTATTTACCCCCCAACCCCCTTTTTCTGCCCCCCGACCCCCATTTACCCCCCCAACTGCCCCCCCAGACCCCCCTTTCTGCCCCCCCAGGCCCCCCCTTTCTGCCCCCCCGACCCCCATTTACCCCCCAGACCCCCCTTTCTGTCCCCCCCAGACCCCTATTTACCCCCCAACTGCCCCCCAGACCCTTATTTACCCCCCAACCCCCTTTTTCTGCCCCCCGACCCCCATTTACCCCCCAACTGCCCCCCCAGACCCCCCCTTTCTGCCCCCCCAGGCCCCCCTTTCTGCCCCCCCGACCCCCATTTACCCCCCAGACCCCCCTTTCTGTTCCCCCCAGACCCCTATTTACCCCCCAACTGCCCCCCAGACCCTTATTTACCCCCCAACCCCCTTTTTCTGCCCCCCGACCCCCCATTTACCCCCCAACTGCCCCCCCAGACCCCCCTTTCTGCCCCCCCAGGCCCCCCTTTCTGCCCCCCCGACCCCCATTTACCCCCCAGACCCCCCTTTCTGTTCCCCCCAGACCCCTATTTACCCCCCAACTGCCCCCCAGACCCTTATTTACCCCCCAACCCCCTTTTTCTGCCCCCCCCGACCCCCATTTACCCCCCAACTGCCCCCCCAGACCCCCCTTTCTGCCCCCCCCAGGCCCCCCTTTCTGCCCCCCCGACCCCCATTTACCCCCCAGACCCCCCTTTCTGCCCCCCCCAGACCCCCATTTACCTTCCAACTGCCCCCCCAGACCTCCATTTACCCCCCCAGACCCCCCTTTCTGCCCCCCAGACCCCCATTTACTCCCCCAGACCCCCCTTTCTGCCCCCCAGACCCCCATTTTTACCCTCAACCCCCCCTTTCTGCCCCCCCAGACGCCCATTTACTCCCCAACTTTTCCCCCAGACCCCCATTTACCCCCCAAACCCCCTTTCTGCCCCCCCAGACCCCCATTTTTACCCTCAACCCCCCCTTTCTGCCCCCCCAGACGCCCATTTACCCCCTTTCTTGCCCCCCAGACCCCCATTTTTACCCTCAACCCCCCCTTTCTGCCCCCCCAGACCCCCATTTACCCCCCTCAACCCCCCCTTTCTGCCCCCCCAGACCCCCATTTATCCCCTCAACCCCCCCTTTCTGCCCCCCTAGACCCCCATTTACCCCCCCAACCCCACCCTTCTTCCCCCCCAGTCCCCTATTTGCCCCCCAAACCCCTCTGCGCCCCCAAAATCCTTGGTTTTCACCCCAACTCTGCCCCCCCCCCCAGCGCTGGAGCCGAGCCGGGAGGAGGACGAGGATGAAAATTGGGGCGACATCGGGGTGCGCGTCAGGAGAACCCAGGTGAGGGGGGGGTTGGGGGTCAAAAAGGGGGTTTTGGGGTCCCTGAGGGGGTTTTGGGGTCTCCAAGTCGGATTTTGGGGTCTCCGAGTGGGATTTTGGGGTCCCTGAGGGGGTTTGGGGGTCCCCAAGTGGGATTTTGGGGTTTCTCAGGAGATTTGGGGAGTCTCTGAGGGGGTTTTGGGTCTCCAAGTGGGGTTTTGGGGTCCCTCAGGGGCTTTGGGGTCATAAAGTGGGATTTTGGGGGTCCCTGAGGGGGGTTTTGGGGTCTTCAAGTGGGATTTTGGGGTCTCCGAGTGGGATTTTGGGGTCCCTGAGGGGGTTTGGGGTCTCCAAGTGGGATTTGGGGGTCTCCCAGTGGGGTTTTGGGGTCATAAAGTGGGATTTTGGGGTCTCCAAGTGGGCTTTTTGGGATCCCTCAGGGGGTTTTGGGGTCATAAAGTGGGATTTTGGGGTCCCTCAGGGGTTTTCGGGGGTCCCTGAGGGAGGTTGGGGGTCTCCAAGTGGGGTTTTGGGGTCTCCAAGTGGGATTTTGGGGTCCCTCAGGGGGTTTGGGTGTCATAAAGTGGATTTTGGGGTCCCCTCAGGAGGTTTGGGGTCTCCAAGTGGGGTTTTGGGGTCTGTCGGGGTTTTGGGGTCTCCAAGTGGGATTTTAGGGTCTCCAGGTGGGATTTTGGGGTCTCCAAGTGGGGTTTTGGGGTTTCTCAGGGGATTTGGGGGGTCTCTGAGGGGGTTTGGGGTCTCCAAGTGGGATTTTGGGGTCTCCAAGTGGGGTTTTGGGGTTTCTCAGGGGATTTGGGGGGTCCCTGAGGGGGTTTGAGGTCTC
>JAUNZM010001979.1:0-97306 GCA_033459285.1 Clamator glandarius | reverse complement strand
CTCGGGGCATTCAGAACGGTCCTGGTGGCCTCTAGAAGGGAATGGAGGCTTTTAGAAGGGTCCTGGGGGGCTCTAGATGGGTCTGGGGGCATTTAGAATGGTCCGGGGGGCTCTAGAAGGTTCTGGGGGCTTTTAGAAGGATACGTGGAATCTCTAGAAGGGCCTGGGGGCTTTTATAAAGGTCCTGGGGGGCTCTAGAAGGGTCTGGAGGCTTTTAGAAGAGTCCTGGGGGGCTCTAGATGAGTCTGGGGGCATTTAGAAGGGTCCTGGGGGGCTCTAGAAGGGTCTGGTTGCTTTTAGAAGCGTCCTGGGGGCATCTAGAACGCTCTGGGGGCTTTCAGAAGGGTTCTGGGAGGCTCTAGAAGGGTCTGATGGATTTTAGAAGGGTCCTGGGAGGCTCTAGAAGGGTCTGGGTGCTTTTAGAGGGGCCCTGGGCTTCTCTAGAAGGGTCTGGGGGCTTTTAGAAGAGTCCTGGGGGGCTCTAGAATGGTCTGGGGTCTTTTAGAAGGGTCCTGGGGGGCTCTAGAAGGGTCTGGGGGATTTTAGAAGGGTCCTGCGGGCTTCTAGAATAGTCTGGATGCTTTTAGAAGGGTCCTATGTGGCTCTATAAGGGTCTGGGGCAATTTAGAAGGGTCCTGGGGCGCTCTAGAATGGTCTGGGGGATTTTAGAAGGATCCTGGGGGCCTCTAGAAAGGTCTGGGGGCTTTTAGAAGGGTCCTGGGGGGCTCTAGAAGAGTCTGGGGGCTTTTAGAAATGTCCTGGGTGGCTCTAGAAGGGTCTGGGTGCTTTTAGAATGGTCCTGGGTGGCTATAGAAGGGTCTGGGGGCTTTTAGAAGGGTCCTTGGGGGCTCTAGAAGGGTCTGGGGACCATTAGAGGGGCACTGGGAGCCTCTAGAAGGGTCTGGGTGATTTTAGAAGGGTCCTCGGGAGGTCTAGAATTGTCTGGGGGCTTTTAGAAGGGTCCTGCGTGTCTCTAGAAGGGTCTGGGGGCTTTTAGAAGGGTCCTTGGGGGCTCTAGACGGGTCTGGGGACCATTAGAGGAGCCCTGGGGGCCTCTAGAAGGGTCTGGCGGAGTTTAGAAGGGTCCTGGGGAGATCTAGAAGGGTCTGGGGGCTTTTAGAACGGACCAGGGAGACTCTAGAAGGGTCTGGGGGGATTTAGAAGGGTCCTGCGGGTCTCTAGAATGGTCTGGGGGCTTTTAGAAGGATTCGGGGAGGGTCTAGAATGGTCTGGGGGCTTTTAGAAGGGTCCTGTTGGGCTCTAGAAGGGTGTGGGTGCTTTTAGAAGGGTCCTGGGGGGTCTAGAAGGGTCTGGGGGCTTTTAGAAGGGTCCTGGGGAACGCTAGAAGGGTCTAGGGGCTTTTAGATGGGTCCTGGGTGGCGCTAGAAGTGTCTGGGTGCATTTAGAAGGGTCCTGGGGTGCTCTAGAAGGGTCTGGGGGTTTCAGAAGGGTCGTGGGGGCCTCTAGAAGGGTCTGGAGGCTTTTAGAATAGGTCTGGGGGGCTCTAGAAGGGTCTGGGGGCATTCAGAATAGTCCTGGGGGCCTCTAGAAGGGTCTGGAGGCTTTTAGAAGAGTCCTGGGGGGCTCTAGATGAGTCTGGGGGCATTTAGAAGGGTCCTGGGGGGCTCTAGAAGTGTCTGGGTGAGTTTAGAAGGGTCCTGGGGAGCTCTAGAAGGGTGTGGGTGCTTTTAGAAGGTTCCTGGGGGGCTCTAGAAGGGTGTGAGGTCTTTTAGAAGGGTCCTGGGGGCATCTCGAAGGCTCTGGGGGCTTTTAGAAGGGTCCTGGGGGCCTCTAGAAGTGTCTGAGGGATTTTAAAAGGGTCCTGGGAGGCTCTAGAAGGGTCTGGTTGCTTTTAGAAGTGTCCGTGGAGGATCTAGAATGGTCAGGGGGCTTTTAGAAGGGTCCTGGGGAGCTCTAGAAGGGTCTGGGGTCCATTAGAGGAGCCCTGGGTGCCTCTAGAAGGGTCTGGGGGAGTTTAGAATGGTCCTTGGGGGCTCTAGAAGTGTCTGGGGGCTTTTAGAAGGGTCCTGGGTTGCTCTAGAAGGGTCTGGGGGCTTTTAGAAGGGTCCTGGGAGACTCTAGAAAGGTCTGAGGGCTTTCAGAAGGGTCCTGTAGGGTCTCTAGAAGGGTCTGGGTGCTTTTAGAAGGGTCCTGTGGGGCTCTAGAAGGGTCTGGGGGCATTTAGAAGGGTCCTGGGAGGCTCTAGAAGGGTCTGGGTGCTTTTAGAATGGTCCTGGGAGGCTCTAAAAGGGTCTGGGCCCTTTTTGAAGGGTCCAGGTGGCCTCTAGAAAGGTCTGGGTGCTATTAGAAGGGTCCTGCTGGGCTCTAGAAGGGTCTGGGTGCTATTAGAAGGATCCGGGGAGGGTCTAGAAGGCTCTGGGGGCTTTTAGAAGGGTCCTTGGGGGCTCTAGAAGGGTCTGGGGACCATTAGAGGAGCCCTGAGTGCCTCTAGAAGGGTCTGGGGGAGTTTAGAAGGGTCCTTGGGGGCTCTAGAAGGGTCTGGGGACCATTAGAGGAGCCCTGGGGGCCTCTAGAAGGGTCTGGGTGATTTTAGAAGGGTCCTGGGGAGATCTAGAAGGGTCTTGGGGCTTTTAGAAGGGTCCAGGGTGAATCTAGAAGGGTCTGGGGGCATTTAGAAGGGTCCTGCGGGTCTCTAGAAGGGTCTGGGTGCTTTTAGAGGGGCCCTGGGCTTCTCTAGAAGGGTCTGGGGGCTTTTAGAAGAGTCCTGGGGGGCTCTAGAATGGTCTGGGGTCTTTTAGAAGGGTCCTGGGGGGCTCTAGAAGGGTCTGGGGGATTTTAGAAGGGTCCTGCGGGCTTCTAGAATAGTCTGGATGCTTTTAGAAGGGTCCTATGTGGCTCTATAAGGGTCTGGGGCAATTTAGAAGGGTCCTGGGGCGCTCTAGAATGGTCTGGGGGATTTTAGAAGGATCCTGGGGGCCTCTAGAAAGGTCTGGGGGCTTTTAGAAGGGTCCTGGGGGGCTCTAGAAGAGTCTGGGGGCTTTTAGAAGGGTCCTGGGTGGCTCTAGAAGGGTCTGGGTGCTTTTAGAATGGTCCTGGGTGGCTATAGAAGGGTCTGGGGGCTTTTAGAAGGGTCCTTGGGGGCTCTAGAAGGGTCTGGGGACCATTAGAGGGGCACTGGGAGCCTCTAGAAGGGTCTGGGTGATTTTAGAAGGGTCCTCGGGAGGTCTAGAATTGTCTGGGGGCTTTTAGAAGGGTCCTGCGTGTCTCTAGAAGGGTCTGGGGGCTTTTAGAAGGGTCCTTGGGGGCTCTAGACGGGTCTGGGGACCATTAGAGGAGCCCTGGGGGCCTCTAGAAGGGTCTGGCGGAGTTTAGAAGGGTCCTGGGGAGATCTAGAAGGGTCTGGGGGCTTTTAGAACGGACCAGGGAGACTCTAGAAGGGTCTGGGGGGATTTAGAAGGGTCCTGCGGGTCTCTAGAATGGTCTGGGGGCTTTTAGAAGGATTCGGGGAGGGTCTAGAATGGTCTGGGGGCTTTTAGAAGGGTCCTGTTGGGCTCTAGAAGGGTGTGGGTGCTTTTAGAAGGGTCCTGGGGGGTCTAGAAGGGTCTGGGGGCTTTTAGAAGGGTCCTGGGGAACGCTAGAAGGGTCTAGGGGCTTTTAGATGGGTCCTGGGTGGCGCTAGAAGTGTCTGGGTGCATTTAGAAGGGTCCTGGGGTGCTCTAGAAGGGTCTGGGGGTTTCAGAAGGGTCGTGGGGGCCTCTAGAAGGGTCTGGAGGCTTTTAGAATAGGTCTGGGGGGCTCTAGAAGGGTCTGGGGGCATTCAGAATAGTCCTGGGGGCCTCTAGAAGGGTCTGGAGGCTTTTAGAAGAGTCCTGGGGGGCTCTAGATGAGTCTGGGGGCATTTAGAAGGGTCCTGGGGGGCTCTAGAAGTGTCTGGGTGAGTTTAGAAGGGTCCTGGGGAGCTCTAGAAGGGTGTGGGTGCTTTTAGAAGGTTCCTGGGGGGCTCTAGAAGGGTGTGAGGTCTTTTAGAAGGGTCCTGGGGGCATCTCGAAGGCTCTGGGGGCTTTTAGAAGGGTCCTGGGGGCCTCTAGAAGTGTCTGAGGGATTTTAAAAGGGTCCTGGGAGGCTCTAGAAGGGTCTGGTTGCTTTTAGAAGTGTCCGTGGAGGATCTAGAATGGTCAGGGGGCTTTTAGAAGGGTCCTGGGGAGCTCTAGAAGGGTCTGGGGTCCATTAGAGGAGCCCTGGGTGCCTCTAGAAGGGTCTGGGGGAGTTTAGAATGGTCCTTGGGGGCTCTAGAAGTGTCTGGGGGCTTTTAGAAGGGTCCTGGGTTGCTCTAGAAGGGTCTGGGGGCTTTTAGAAGGGTCCTGGGAGACTCTAGAAAGGTCTGAGGGCTTTCAGAAGGGTCCTGTAGGGTCTCTAGAAGGGTCTGGGTGCTTTTAGAAGGGTCCTGTGGGGCTCTAGAAGGGTCTGGGGGCATTTAGAAGGGTCCTGGGAGGCTCTAGAAGGGTCTGGGTGCTTTTAGAATGGTCCTGGGAGGCTCTAAAAGGGTCTGGGCCCTTTTTGAAGGGTCCAGGTGGCCTCTAGAAAGGTCTGGGTGCTATTAGAAGGGTCCTGCTGGGCTCTAGAAGGGTCTGGGTGCTATTAGAAGGATCCGGGGAGGGTCTAGAAGGCTCTGGGGGCTTTTAGAAGGGTCCTTGGGGGCTCTAGAAGGGTCTGGGGACCATTAGAGGAGCCCTGGGTGCCTCTAGAAGGGTCTGGGGGAGTTTAGAAGGGTCCTTGGGGGCTCTAGAAGGGTCTGGGGACCATTAGAGGAGCCCTGGGGGCCTCTAGAAGGGTCTGGGTGATTTTAGAAGGGTCCTGGGGAGATCTAGAAGGGTCTTGGGGCTTTTAGAAGGGTCCAGGGTGAATCTAGAAGGGTCTGGGGGCATTTAGAAGGGTCCTGCGGGTCTCTAGAAGGGTCTGGGGGCTTTTAGAAGGGTCCTGGGGGGCTCTAGAAGGGTCTGGGGGGTTTTAGAACTGTCCTGGGGTGCTCTAGAAGGGTGTGAGGGCTTTTAGAAGGGTCCTGGGGGCATCTAGAAGGGTCTGGGGGCTTTTAGAAGGGTCCTGGGGGCCTCTAGAATTGTCTGCGGAATATTAGAAGGGTCCTGGTAGGCTCTAGAAGGGTCCGGGTGCTTTTAGAAGGATTCGGGGAGGGTCTAGAAGGGTCTGGGGGCTTTTAGAAGGGTCCTGTGGGGATCTAGAAGCCTCTGGGTGCTTTTTGAAGGGTCCTGGGAGGCTCTAGAATGGTCTGGGGGCTTTTAGAAGGGTCCTGGGTGTCTTTAGAAGGGTCTGGGGGCTTTTAGAATGGTCCTGGGGGGCTCTAGAATGCTATGGGTGCTTTTAGAAGGGTCCTGGGTGGCTTTAGAAGAGTGTGAGGGCTTTTAGAAGGGTCCTGGTTGCATCTAGATGGCTCTGGTGACTTTTAGAAGGGTCCTGGGGGCCTCTGGATGGGTCTGAGGGATTTTAGAAGGGTCCTGGGTGGCTCTAGAAGGGTCTGGGTGATTTTAGAAGGGCCCTGGGTGGCTCTAGAATGGTCTGGGGGCTTTTAGAAGGGTCCTGGTGGGCTCTAGAAGAGTCTGGGGGCTTTTAGAAATGTCCTGGGTTGCTCTAGAATGGTCTGGGGGCATTTAGAAGGGTCCCGGGGGGCTCTAGAAGGGTGTGGGCGCTTTTAGAAGGGTCCTGGGTGCATCTAGAAGGCTCTGCGTGCTTTCAGAAGGGTCCTGGGGGCTTCTAGAAGGGTGTGAAGTATTTTAGAAGGGTCCTGGGAGGCTGTAGAAGGGTCTGGGTGCTTTTAGAAGGATCCGGGGACTGTCTAGAAGGGTCTGGGGTCTTTTAGAAGGGTCCTGGGGGCTCTAGAAAGGTCTGGCTGCTTTCAGAATGGTCCTGTGAGGCTGTAGAAGGGTGTGGGCGCTTTTAGAAGGGTCCTGGGTGCATCTAGAAGGCTCTGGGGGCTTTCAGAATGGTCCTGTTGGCTTCTAGAAGGGTCTGAATGATTTTAGAAGGGCACTGGGTGGCTCTAGAATGGTATACGGGGCTTTGAGAACGATCCGGGGAGGCTCTAGAAGGGTGTGGAGGCTTTTAGAAGCGTCCTGGGGGCTCTAGAAGGGTGTGGGGGCTTTTAGAAGGGTCCTGGGGGCATCTAGAAGGCTCTGGGGGCTTTTAGAATGGTCCTGCTTGTCTCTGGAAGGGTCTGGGGTATTTTAGAAGGTTCCTGGGAGGCTGTAGAAGGGTCTGGGTGCTTTTAGAAGTATCCGGGGAGGGTCTAGAAGGGTCTGGGGGATTTTAGATGGCTCCTGGGGGTCTCTAGAAGGGTCTGGGGGATTTTAGAAGGGTCCTGGGGGTGTCTAGAAGAATCTGTTGGCTTTTAGAATGGTCCTGGGTGGCTATAGAAGGGTCTGGGGGCTTTTAGAATGGTCCTGGTTGGCTCTAGAAGGGTCTGGGGGCTTTTAGAAGGGTCCTGCGGGCCTCTAGAAGGGTCTGAAGGATTTTAGAAGGGTCCTGGGAGGCTGTAGAAGGGTCTGGGTGCTTTTAGAAGAATCCGGGGAGGGTCTAGAAGGGTCTGGGGTCATTTAGAAGGGTCCTGGGGGGCTCTAGAAGGGTCTGGGGGCTTTTAGAAGGGTCCTGGGGTGCTCCAGAAGGGTCTGGAGCCTTCTAAAAGGGTCCTGGGCGGCTCTAGAAGGGTCTGAGGGATTTTAGAAGGGTCCTGGGAGGCTCTAGAAGGGTCTGGGTGCTTTTCGAAGGGTCCTGGGGGGCTCTAGAAGGGTCTGAGGGATTTTAGAAGGGTCCTGGTGGCCTCTAGAAAGGTTGAGTGCTTTTAGAATGGTCCTGGGGGACTCTAGAAGGGTCTGGGGTCTTTTAGAAGGGATTTGGGGGGCTCTAGAAGGGTCTGGGGGCTTTTAGATGGGTCCTGGGCGGCTCTAGAAGGGTATGGGGGCTTTTAGAATGGTCCTGTGGGGTCTAGAAGGGTCTGGGGGCTTTTAGAAGGGTCCTGGGGGGCTCTTGAAGGATCTGGGGACAGTTAGGAGGGTCCTGAGGGGATGTTGAATGGTCTTGGTGCTTTTAGATGGGTCCTGTAGGGCTAAAAAAGGTTCCTAACCCTATCCCTAACCCTAACCCTAACTATTACTCTATCCCTAACCCTAACCCTATCTCTTACTCTAATCCTAACTCTAACACAAACCCTAACACTAACCCTAACCCTAACCCTAACCCTAACCCTAACCCTAACCCTAACCCTAACCCTAACCCTAACCCTAACCCTGCCTCTAACCCCTAGAAGTATCTGGGGGCTTTTAGAAGAGTCCTTGAAGGATCTAGGAGGGTCTAGGGTCTCTAAAAAGGTTCCTAAGGGGCTCCAGAAGGGTCTGGGGTCTTTTAGAAGGGTCCTCGGTGGCTCTAGAAGGGTCTAGGTTATTGTAGAAGGGTCCTAAGGGGGTTTAGTAGGGCCTGGGGGGCTTTATAAGATTTTGGGGGCCTTTATAAGGTTTTGGGGGGCTCTAGAAAGTCCGGGGGCTTTGAGAAGCACACTGGGGGCTCTAAAAGGGTCTGGGGGATTTTAGAATGTTCCTTGGGGGCTCTAGACGTGTCTGGGTGCTTTTAGAAGGTTCCTGGGGGGCTCTAGAAGGGTCTGGGTGCTTCTAGAGCAAAAATTTTCATTTTGCACATTTGGGGAATTCGCAGGGGTCAGCACACCCGGAGTGCAAAGGATGAGCCTGGCCTGGGAAAAGCACCTGCTTGATCAGGGTGTCTCCCCTGCCAGTTAAGTACAAAGGCCCCAGAACATTCTAGAGCCCCCAGGGACCCTTCCAAAAGCCCCCAGACCCTTCTGGAGACGTTCACGTTCCTTTGAAAAGGCCCCAGACCCTTCTAGAGCCTCCCAAGACCCTTCTAAAAGCCCCCAGACCCTTCTAGAGCCTCCCAGGATCCTTCTAAAAGTCCCCAGACCCTTCTAGACCCTACCCGGATCCTTCTAAAAGCACCCAGACCCATCTGGATCCTCCCAGGACCCTTCTAATATCACCCAGACCCTTCTAGAGGCCCCCAGGACCCTTCTAAAAGCCCCCAGACCCTTCTAGATCATCCCAGGACCCTTCTAAAAGCAACCAGACCTTTCTAGAGCCACCCAGGACCATTCTAAATGACCCCAGACCCATCTAGAGCCCCCCAGGACTCTTCTAAAAGCCTCCAGACCCTTCTAGAGCCCCCAGGACCCTTCTGAATGCCCCCAGACCATTCTAGAGCCCCCCAGGACCTTTCTAAAAGCCTCCAGACCATTCTAGAGGCCCCCAGGACCATTCTGAAAGCCCCCACACCCTTCTAGAGCTCCCCAGGACCCTTCCAAAAGCCCCTAAACCCTTCTAGAGCCCCCCAGGACCCTTCTAAAAGCACCCAGACGCTTCTAGAGCCCCACAGGACCCTTCTAAAAGCACCCAGACCCTTCTAGACCCTCCCCGAATCCTTCTAAAAGCACCCAGACCATTCTAGAGCCTACCAGGACCCTTCTAATATCCCGCAGACAATTCTAGAGGCCCCCAGGACCCTTCTAAAAGCCCCCAGAGCATTCTAGATGCCCCCAGGACGCTTCTAAAAGACCTAACACCCTTCTAGAGCCCCCCAGGACCCTTCTAAGAGCCCCCAAACCCTTCTAGATCCACCCCGGACCCTTCTAAAAGCCCCCAGACCATTCTAGAGACACGCAGGACCCTTCTAAAAGACCCCAGACCCTTCTAGAGTCTCCCGGGACCCTTCTAAAAGCCCCAGACCTTTCTAGAGCTCCCCAGGACCCTTCTAAAATCCCTCAGACCCTTCTAGAGGCCCCCAGGGCTCCTCTAATGGCCCCCAGACCCTTCTAGAGCCCCCAAGGACCCTTCTAAAAGCCCCCAGACCCTTCTAGAGACACGCAGGACCCTTCTAAATGCCCCAAGACCCTTCTAGAGCCTCCCAGGACCCTTCTAAAAGCACCCAGACACTTCTAGAGCTCCCCAGGACCCTTCTAAAATCCACCAGACCCTTCTAGAGCCTCCACGGACCCTTCTGAAAGCCCCTGAACCCTTCCAGAGCCCCCCAGGACCCATCTAAAAGCCCCCACACCCTTCTACAGCCCCACAGGACCATTCTAAAAGTCCCCAGACCCTTCTAGAGCCAGCAAGGACCCTTCTAAAAGCACCCAGACAATTCTAGAGGCCCCCAGGACCATTCTAAAAGCACCCAGACCCTTCTAGAGACCCCCAGGACCCTTCTAAAAGCCCCCAGACCCTTCTAGACCCTCCCCGGATCCTTCTAAAAGCCCCCAGACCCTTCTAGAGCCCCCTAGGATCCTATAAAAAGCACCCAGACCCTTCTAGACCGTCCCCGGATCATTCTAAAAGCCCCCAGACCCTTCTAGAGCCCCCCAGGACCCTTCTAAAAGCACCCTGACCCTTCTATAGCCCCCTAGGACCCATCTAAAAGCCCCCAGACCCTTCTAGAGGCGCCCAGGACCCTTCTAAAAGCCCCCAGACCCTTCTAGAGCCCCCTAGGACCCATCTAAAAGCCCCCAGACCATTCTAGAGGCACCTAGGACCCTTCTAAAAGCCCCCAGACCCTTCTAGACCCTCCCCGGATCCTTCTAAAAGACCCCAGACCCTTCTAGAGCCTCCCAGGACCATTCTAAAGCCCCCAGACCCTTCTAGAGGCACCCAGGACCCTTCTAAAAGCCCCCAAACACTTCTAGAGCCCGCCAGCACCCTTCTAGAAGCCCCTAGACCCTTCTAGAGACCACCAGGACCATTCTAAAAGCCCCCAGACAATTCTAGAGGCCCCCAGGGCCCCTCTTAAGGCACCCCGTCCCTTCTAGAGCACCCCAGGACCATTCTAAAAGCCCCCAGACCCTTCTAGAGGCCCCCCGGACCCTTCTAAAAGTACCCAGACCCTTCTAGAGGACCCCAGGACGCTTCTGAAAGCCAGCAGAACATTCTAGAGCCCCCCAGGACCCTTCTAAAGGCACCCAGACCCTTCTAGAGCCACCCAGGACCCTTCTAAAAGCCCCCAGACCCTTCTAGAGACACCCAGGACCCTTCTGAAAGCACCCAGAACTTTCTAGAGCCCCCCAGGACACTTCTAAAAGCTTCCAGACCCTTCTAGAGCATCCCAGGTCCCTTCTAAAAGACCCCAGACCCTTCTAGAGCCTCCCAGGTCCCTTCTAAAAGCCCCCAGACCATTCTAGAGCCCCCCCGGACCACTCTAATAGATCCCAGACCCTTCTAGAGGCCCCCAGGATACTTCTAGAAGACCCCAGACCCTTCTAGAGAACCCCAGGACCCTTCTAAAAGCGCCCAGACCCTTGTAGAGGCCCCCAGGACTCGTCTAAAAGCTTCTAGACCCTTCTACAGCCCCCCAGGACCTTTCTAAAAGCCCCCAGACCCTTCTAGAGGCTCCCCGGACCCTTCTAAAAGCACCCAGACCCTTCTAGAGCCTCCCAGGACCCTTCTAAAAGCCACCAGACCCTTCTAAAGACCCCCAGGACCCTTCTAAAAGCCCCCAGACCCTTCTAGACACTCCCCGGATCCTTCTAAAAGCCCCCAGACCCTTCTAGAGCCCCCTAGGATCCTTCAAAAAGCACCCAGACCCTTCTAGACCGTCCCCGGATCATTCTAAAAGCCCCCAGACCCTTCTGGAGCCCACCAGGACCCTTCTAAAAGCACCCTGACCCTTCTAGAGCCCCCTAGGACCCATCTAAAAGCCCCCAGACCATTCTAGAGGCCCCCAGCACCCTTCTAAAAGACCCTAGACCCTTCTAGAGCCCCCCAGGACCCTTCTAAAAGCGCCCAGACCCTTCTAGAGGCCCCCAGGGTCCCTCTTAAGGCACCCCGACCCTTCTAGAGCACCCCAGGACCCTTCTAAAAGTCCCCAGACCCTTCTAGAGCACCCCAGGACCCTTCTAAAAGCCCCCAGACCCTTCTAGAGCCTCCCCGGACCCTTCTAAAAGCCCCCAGACCCTTCTAGACCCTCCCCGGATCCTTCTAAAAGACCCCAGACCCTTCTATATCCTCCCAGGACCATTCTAAAGCAGCCAGACCCTTCTAGAGGCACCCAGGACCCTTCTAAAAGAACCCAAACACTTATAGAGCCCGCCAGCACCCTTCTAAAAGCCAATAGACCCTTCTAGAGCACCCCAGGACCCTTCTAAAAGCCCCAGACCCTTCTAGAGCACTCCAGGACCCTTCTAAAAGCCCCCAGACCCTTCTAGAGCCCCCAAGGACCCTTCTAAAAGCCCCCAGACCCTTCTAGAGCCCCCCAGGACCCTTCTAAAAGCCCCCAGACCCTTCTAGACCCTCCCCGGAACATTCTAAAAGACCCCAGACCCTTCTAGAGGCCCCTAGGACCCTTCTAAAAGCCCCCAGACCATTCTAGAGCCAGCCAGGACCCTTCTAAAAGCACCCAGACCCTTCTAGAGCATCCCAGGACCCTTCTAAAAGCACCCAGACCCTTCTAGAGCCTCCCAGGACCCTTCTAAAGGCACCCACACCCTTCTAGAGCCCCCCAGGACCCTTCTAAAAGCCCCCAGACCCTTCTGGAGACGCCCAGGACCCTTCTGAAAGCCCCCAGAACCTTCTAGAGCCTCCCAGGACCCTTCTAAAAGCCCCCAGACCCTTCTAGAGCATCCGAGGACCCTTCAAAAAGCACCCAGACCCTTCTAGAGCATCCCAGGACCCTTCTAAAAGCACCCAGACCCTTCTAGAGACCCCCAGGACCTTTCTAAAATCCTCCAGAACCCTCTAGAGCTACCCAGGACCGTTCTAAAAGTCCCCAGACCCTTCTAGACCCTCCCCGGATCATTCTAAATGCACCCAGACCCTTCTAGAGCCTCCCAGGACCCTTCTAAATGCCCCCAGACCTTTCTAGACCCTCCCCGGATCCTTCTAATTGAACCCAGACCCTTCTAGAGCCCCCCAGGACCCCTCTAAAAGCCTCCAGATCCTTCTAGAGCCCCCCAGCACCCGTCTAAAACCCCCCAGACCCTTCTAGCCCTCCCCTGATCATTCTAAAAGACCCCAGACCCTTCTCAAACCTCCCAGGACCCTTCTAAAGGAACTCAGACCCTTCTAGACCCTCCCCGGATTACTCTAAAAGCACCCAGACCCTTCTAGAGCCGCCCAAGACCCTTCTAAAAGCCTCCAGACCCTTCTAGAGCCCCCCAGGACCCTTCTAAAAGCCCCCAGACCCTTCTAGACCCTCCGCGGATCCATCTAAAAGCCCCCAGACCCTTCTAGAGCCCCCCCGAACACATCTAATAGATCCCAGACCCTTCTAGAGGACCCCAGGACCTTTCTATAAGTCTCCAGACCCTTCTAGAGAACCCCAGGACCCTTCTAAAAGCCCCCAGACCCTTCTAGAGCATCCCAGGACCTTTCTAAAAGCCACCAGACCATTCTAGAGCCCCCCCGGACCCCTCTAATAGATCCCAGACACTTCTAGAGGTCCCCAGGATACTTCTAAAAGCCCCCAGAGCCTTCTAGAGAACCCCAGGACCCTTCTAAAAGCCCCCAGACCCTTCTAGAGGCCCCCAGGACTCGTCTAAAAGCCTCTAGACCCTTCTAGAGCCCCCCAGGACCTTTCTAAAAACACCCAGACCCTTCTAGAGGCTCCCCGGACCCTTATAAAAGCACCCAGACCCTTCTAGAGCCCCCCAGGACCCTTCTAAAAGCGCCCAGACCCTTCTAGAGGCCCCCAGGGTCCCTCTTAAGGCACCCCGACCCTTCTAGAGCACCCCAGGACCCTTCTAAAAGTCCCCAGACCCTTCTAGAGCACCCCAGGACCCTTCTAAAAGCCCCCAGACCCTTCTAGAGCCTCCCCGGACCCTTCTAAAAGCCCGCAGACCCTTCTAGACCCTCCCCGGATCCTTCTAAAAGACCCCAGACCCTTCTATATCCTCCCAGGACCATTCTAAAGCAGCCAGACCCTTCTAGAGGCACCCAGGACCCTTCTAAAAGAACCCAAACACTTATAGAGCCCGCCAGCACCCTTCTAAAAGCCAATAGACCCTTCTAGAGCACCCCAGGACCCTTCTAAAAGCCCCAGACCCTTCTAGAGCACTCCAGGACCCTTCTAAAAGCCCCCAGACCCTTCTAGAGCCCCCAAGGACCCTTCTAAAAGCCCCCAGACCCTTCTAGAGCCCCCCAGGACCCTTCTAAAAGCCCCCAGACCCTTCTAGACCCTCCCCGGAACATTCTAAAAGACCCCAGACCCTTCTAGAGGCCCCTAGGACCCTTCTAAAAGCCCCCAGACCATTCTAGAGCCAGCCAGGACCCTTCTAAAAGCACCCAGACCCTTCTAGAGCATCCCAGGACCCTTCTAAAAGCACCCAGACCCTTCTAGAGCCTCCCAGGACCCTTCTAAAGGCACCCACACCCTTCTAGAGCCCCCCAGGACCCTTCTAAAAGCCCCCAGACCCTTCTAGAGACGCCCAGGACCCTTCTGAAAGCCCCCAGAACCTTCTAGAGCCTCCCAGGACCCTTCTAAAAGCCCCCAGACCCTTCTAGAGCATCCGAGGACCCTTCAAAAAGCACCCAGACCCTTCTAGAGCATCCCAGGACCCTTCTAAAAGCACCCAGACCCTTCTAGAGACCCCCAAGACCCTTCTAAAATCCTCCAGAACCCTCTAGAGCCACCCAGGACCGTTCTAAAAGTCCCCAGACCCTTCTAGACCCTCCCCGGATCATTCTAAATGCACCCAGACCCTTCTAGAGCCTCCCAGGACCCTTCTAAAAGCCCCCAGACCTTTCTAGACCCTCCCCGGATCCTTCTAATTGAACCCAGACCCTTCTAGAGCCCCCCAGGACCCCTCTAAAAGCCTCCAGATCCTTCTAGAGCCCCCCAGCACCCGTCTAAAACCCCCCAGACCCTTCTAGCCCTCCCCTGATCATTCTAAAAGACCCCAGACCCTTCTAAAACCTCCCAGGACCCTTCTAAAGGAACTCAGACCCTTCTAGACCCTTCCCGGATTACTCTAAAAGCACCCAGACCCTTCTAGAGCCGCCCAAGACCCTTCTAAAAGACTCCAGACCCTTCTAGAGCCGCCCAAGACCCTTCTAAAAGACTCCAGACCCTTCTAGAGCCCCCCAGGACCCTTCTAAAAGCCCCCAGACCCTTCTAGACCCTCCGCGGATCCATCTAAAAGCCCCCAGACCCTTCTAGAGCCCCCCCGAACACATCTAATAGATCCCAGACCCTTCTAGAGGACCCCAGGACCTTTCTATAAGTCTCCAGACCCTTCTAGAGAACCCCAGGACCATTCTAAAAGCCCCCAGACCCTTCTAGAGCATCCCAGGACCTTTCTAAAAGCCACCAGACCATTCTAGAGCCCCCCCGGACCCCTCTAATAGATCCCAGACACTTCTAGAGGTCCCCAGGATACTTCTAAAAGCCCCCAGAGCCTTCTAGAGCACCCCGGACCCCTCTAATAAATCCCAGACCCTTCTAGAGGCCCACAGGATACTTCTAAAAGCCCCCAGAGCCTTCTAGAGAACCCCAGGACCCTTCTAAAAGCCACCAGACCCTTCTAGAGGCCCCCAGGACTCGTCTAAAAGCCTCTAGACCCTTCTAGAGCCCCCCAGGACCTTTCTAAAAACACCCAGACCCTTCTAGAGGCTCCCCGGACCCTTATAAAAGCACCCAGACCCTTCTAGAGCCTTCCAGGACCCTTCTAAAAGCCACCAGACCCTTCTAGAGACCCCCAGGACCCTTCTAAAAGATCCCAGACCCTTCTAGACACTCCCCGGATCCTTCTAAAAGCCCCCAGACCCTTCTAGAGCCCCCTAGGATCCTTCAAAAAGCACCCAGACCCTTCTAGACCGTCTGTGGATCATTCTAAAAGGCCCCAGACCCTTCTAGAGCCACCTAGGACCCATCTAAAAGCCCCCAGACCATTCTAGAGGCACCTAGGACCCTTCTAAAAGCCCCCAGACCCTTCTAGACCCTCCCCGGATCCTTCTAAAAGACCCCAGACCTTTCTAGAGCCTCCCAGGACCATTCTAAAGCCCCCAGACCCTTCTAGAGTCCCCCAGGACCCTTCTAAAAGCCCCCAAACACTTCTAGAGCCCGCCAGCACCCTTCTAAAAGCCCCTAGACCCTTCTAGAGACCACCAGGACCATTCTAAAAGCCCCCAGACCATTCTAGAGGCCCCCAGGGCCCCTCTTAAGGCACCCCGTCCCTTCTAGAGCACCCCAGGACCCTTCTAAAAGCCCCCAGACCCTTCTAGAGGCCCCCCGGACCCTTCTAAAAGTACCCAGACCCTTCTAGAGGACCCCAGGACGCTTCTGAAAGCCAGCAGAACATTCTAGAGCCCCCCAGGACCCTTCTAAAGGCACCCAGACCCTTCTAGAGCCACCCAGGACCCTTCTAAAAGCCCCCAGACCCTTCTAGAGACACCCAGGACCCTTCTGAAAGCACCCAGAACTTTCTAGAGCCCCCCAGGACACTTCTAAAAGCTTCCAGACCCTTCTAGAGCATCCCAGGTCCCTTCTAAAAGACCCCAGACCCTTCTAGAGCCTCCCAGGTCCCTTCTAAAAGCCCCCAGACCATTCTAGAGCCCCCCCGGACCAATCTAATAGATCCCAGACCCTTCTAGAGGCCCCCAGGATACTTCTAAAAGACCCCAGACCCTTCTAGAGAACCCCAGGACCCTTCTAAAAGCGCCCAGACCCTTCTAGAGGCCCCCAGGACTCGTCTAAAAGCTTCTAGACCCTTCTACAGCCCCCCAGGACCTTTCTAAAAGCCCCCAGACCCTTCTAGAGGCTCCCCGGACCCTTCTAAAAGCACCCAGACCCTTCTAGAGCCTCCCAGGACCCTTCTAAAAGCCACCAGACCCTTCTAAAGACCCCCAGGACCCTTCTAAAAGCCCCCAGACCCTTCTAGACACTCCCCGGATCCTTCTAAAAGCCCCCAGACCCTTCTAGAGCCCCCTAGGATCCTTCAAAAAGCACCCAGACCCTTCTAGACCGTCCCCGGATCATTCTAAAAGCCCCCAGACCCTTCTGGAGCCCACCAGGACCCTTCTAAAAGCACCCTGACCCTTCTAGAGCCCCCTAGGACCCGTCTAAAAGCCCCCAGACCATTCTAGAGGCCCCCAGCACCCTTCTAAAAGACCCTAGACCCTTCTAGAGCCCCCCAGGACCCTTCTAAAAGCGCCCAGACCCTTCTAGAGGCCCCCAGGGTCCCTCTTAAGGCACCCCGACCCTTCTAGAGCACCCCAGGACCCTTCTAAAAGTCCCCAGACCCTTCTAGAGCACCCCAGGACCCTTCTAAAAGCCCCCAGACCCTTCTAGAGCCTCCCCGGACCCTTCTAAAAGCCCCCAGACCCTTCTAGACCCTCCCCGGATCCTTCTAAAAGACCCCAGACCCTTCTATATCCTCCCAGGACCATTCTAAAGCAGCCAGACCCTTCTAGAGGCACCCAGGACCCTTCTAAAAGAACCCAAACACTTATAGAGCCCGCCAGCACCCTTCTAAAAGCCAATAGACCCTTCTAGAGCACCCCAGGACCCTTCTAAAAGCCCCAGACCCTTCTAGAGCACTCCAGGACCCTTCTAAAAGCCCCCAGACCCTTCTAGAGCCCCCAAGGACCCTTCTAAAAGCCCCCAGACCCTTCTAGAGCCTCCCAGGTCCCTTCTAAAAGCCCCCAGACCTTTCTAGAGCCTCCCAGGACCATTCTAAAGCCCCCAGACCCTTCTAGAGTCCCCCAGGACCCTTCTAAAAGCCCCCAAACACTTCTAGAGCCCGCCAGCACCCTTCTAAAAGCCCCTAGACCCTTCTAGAGACCACCAGGACCATTCTAAAAGCCCCCAGACCATTCTAGAGGCCCCCAGGGCCCCTCTTAAGGCACCCCGTCCCTTCTAGAGCACCCCAGGACCCTTCTAAAAGCCCCCAGACCCTTCTAGAGGCCCCCCGGACCCTTCTAAAA
The DNA here is from genome assembly GCA_033459285.1 of Clamator glandarius. Classification (NCBI taxonomy): domain Eukaryota; kingdom Metazoa; phylum Chordata; class Aves; order Cuculiformes; family Cuculidae; genus Clamator; species Clamator glandarius. Next base: position 80,369 of record JAUNZM010001979.1, on the reverse strand, counting down.
GTACCCAGACCCTTCTAGAGGACCCCAGGACGCTTCTGAAAGCCAGCAGAACATTCTAGAGCCCCCCAGGACCCTTCTAAAGGCACCCAGACCCTTCTAGAGCCACCCAGGACCCTTCTAAAAGCCCCCAGACCCTTCTAGAGACACCCAGGACCCTTCTGAAAGCACCCAGAACTTTCTAGAGCCCCCCAGGACACTTCTAAAAGCTTCCAGACCCTTCTAGAGCATCCCAGGTCCCTTCTAAAAGACCCCAGACCCTTCTAGAGCCTCCCAGGTCCCTTCTAAAAGCCCCCAGACCATTCTAGAGCCCCCCCGGACCACTCTAATAGATCCCAGACCCTTCTAGAGGCCCCCAGGATACTTCTAAAAGACCCCAGACCCTTCTAGAGAACCCCAGGACCCTTCTAAAAGCGCCCAGACCCTTCTAGAGGCCCCCAGGACTCGTCTAAAAGCTTCTAGACCCTTCTACAGCCCCCCAGGACCTTTCTAAAAGCCCCCAGACCCTTCTAGAGGCTCCCCGGACCCTTCTAAAAGCACCCAGACCCTTCTAGAGCCTCCCAGGACCCTTCTAAAAGCCACCAGACCCTTCTAAAGACCCCCAGGACCCTTCTAAAAGCCCCCAGACCCTTCTAGACACTCCCCGGATCCTTCTAAAAGCCCCCAGACCCTTCTAGAGCCCCCTAGGATCCTTCAAAAAGCACCCAGACCCTTCTAGACCGTCCCCGGATCATTCTAAAAGCCCCCAGACCCTTCTGGAGCCCACCAGGACCCTTCTAAAAGCACCCTGACCCTTCTAGAGCCCCCTAGGACCCGTCTAAAAGCCCCCAGACCATTCTAGAGGCCCCCAGCACCCTTCTAAAAGACCCTAGACCCTTCTAGAGCCCCCCAGGACCCTTCTAAAAGCGCCCAGACCCTTCTAGAGGCCCCCAGGGTCCCTCTTAAGGCACCCCGACCCTTCTAGAGCACCCCAGGACCCTTCTAAAAGTCCCCAGACCCTTCTAGAGCACCCCAGGACCCTTCTAAAAGCCCCCAGACCCTTCTAGAGCCTCCCCGGACCCTTCTAAAAGCCCCCAGACCCTTCTAGACCCTCCCCGGATCCTTCTAAAAGACCCCAGACCCTTCTATATCCTCCCAGGACCATTCTAAAGCAGCCAGACCCTTCTAGAGGCACCCAGGACCCTTCTAAAAGAACCCAAACACTTATAGAGCCCGCCAGCACCCTTCTAAAAGCCAATAGACCCTTCTAGAGCACCCCAGGACCCTTCTAAAAGCCCCAGACCCTTCTAGAGCACTCCAGGACCCTTCTAAAAGCCCCCAGACCCTTCTAGAGCCCCCAAGGACCCTTCTAAAAGCCCCCAGACCCTTCTAGAGCCTCCCAGGTCCCTTCTAAAAGCCCCCAGACCATTCTAGAGCCCCCCCGGACCACTCTAATAGATCCCAGACCCTTCTAGAGGCCCCCAGGATACTTCTAAAAGACCCCAGACCCTTCTAGAGAACCCCAGGACCCTTCTAAAAGCGCCCAGACCCTTCTAGAGGCCCCCAGGACTCGTCTAAAAGCTTCTAGACCCTTCTACAGCCCCCCAGGACCTTTCTAAAAGCCCCCAGACCCTTCTAGAGGCTCCCCGGACCCTTCTAAAAGCACCCAGACCCTTCTAGAGTCCTCCCAGGACCCTTCTAAAACCCCAGACCCTTCTAGAGCCCACCAGGACCCTTCTGAATGCCCCCAGACCATTCTAGAGCCACCCAGGGCCCTTCTAAAAGCTTCCAGACCCTTCTAGAGCTACCCAGGACCCTTCTAAAATCCCCCAGACGCTTCTAGAGCCCCTTAGGACCCTTCTAAAAGCACCCAGACAATTCTAGAGCCCCCTAGGCCCCTTCTAAAAGCACCCTGACCCCTTCTAGAGCCCCCTAGGACCCATCTAAAAGCCCCCAGACCATTCTAGAGGCCCCCAGCACCCTTCTAAAAGACCCTAGACCCTTCTAGAGCCCCCCAGGACCCTTCTAAAAGCGCCCAGACCCTTCTAGAGGCCCCCAGGGTCACTCTTAAGGCACCCCGACCCTTCTAGAGCACCCCAGGACCCTTCTAAAAGTCCCCAGACCCTTCTAGAGCAACCCAGGACCCTTCTAAAAGCCCCCAGACCCTTCTAGAGCCTCCCCGGACCCTTCTAAAAGCCCCCAGACCCTTCTAGAGGACCCCAGGACCCTTCTGAAAGCCAGCAGAACATTCTAGAGCCACCCAGGACCCTTTAAAGGCAACCAGACCCTTCTAGAGCCCCCCAGGGCCCTTCTAAATGACCCCAGACCCTTCTAGAGACACCCAGGACCCTTCTGAAAGCCCCCAGAACATTCTAGAGCCCCCCAGGACCCTTCTAAATGCTTCCAGACCCTTCTAGAGCATCACAGGACCCATCTAAAAGCACCCAGACCCTTCTAGAGACACCCAGGACCCTTCTAAAAGCCCACAGAACCGTCTAGAGCCACCCAGGACCCTTCTAAAAGCACCCAGACCCTTCTAGAGCCTCCCAGGACCATTCTTAATGCCCCCAGACCTTTCTAGACCCTCCCCGGATCATTCTAAAAGACCCCAGACCCTTCTAGAGGCCCCTAGGACCCTTCTAAAAGCCCCCAGACCATTCTAGAGCCCCCTAGGACTATTCTAAAGGCCCCCAGACCCTTCTAGACCCTCCCCGGATCATTCTAAAAGCCCCCAGACCCTTCTAGAGCCTCCCAGGACCCTTCTAACAGCCCCCAGACCTTTCTAGACCCTCCCCGGATCCTTCTAAATGAACCCAGACCCTTCTAGGGCCCCCCAGAACCCCTCTAAAAGCCTCCAGAACATTCTAGAGCCCCCCAGGACCCGTCTAAAAGCGCCCAGACCCTTCTAGACCCTCCCCTGATCATTCTAAAAGACCCCAGACCATTCTAAAACCTCCCAGGACTATTCTAAAAGAACCCAGACCCTTCTAGACCCTCCCCGGATTATTCTAAAACCCCCAGACCCTTCTAGAGCCCCCCAAGACCCTTCTAAAAGCCTCCAGACCCTTCTAGAGCCCCCCCGAACCCCTCTAATAGATACCAGACCCTTCTAGAGGCCCCCAGGACCCTTCTATAAGTACCCAGACCCTTCTAGAGAACCCCAAAACCCTTCTAAAAGCACCCAGACCCTTCTAGAGCCCCCCAGGACCCTTCTAAAAGCTCCCAGACCCTTCTAGAGCCCCCCAGCACCCTTCTAAAAGACCCCAGACCCTTCTAGACCCTCCCCGGATCCTTCTAAAAGCCTCCAGACCCTTCTAGAGCCCCCCAGGACCCCTCTAAAAGCCCCCAGACCATTCTAGAGCCCCCACTACCCTTCTAAAATAACCCAGACCCTTCTAGAGCCCCCCCGGACCCTTCTAAAAGCCCCAAGACCCTTCTAGAGCCTCCCAGGACCATTATAAAAGCACCCAGACCCTTATAGAGACCCCCAGGACCCTTCTGAAAGCCCCCAGAACCTTCTAGAGCATCCCAGGACCCTTCTAAAAGAAATCAGACCCTTCTAGAGCCCCCCAGGACCCTTCTAAAAGCCCCCAGACCATTCTAGAGACACCCAGGAAAATTCAGAAAGCCTCCAGAACCTTCTAGATCCCCCCAGGACCCTTCTAAAAGACCCCAGATCCTTCTAGAGCATCCCAGGACCCTTCTAAAACCCCCAGACCATTCTAGAGCTCCCCAGGACCCTTCTAAAAGTCCCCAGACCCTTCTAGAGCCCACCAGGACCCTTCTAAAAGCCCCCAGACCCTTCTAGAGGCCCCCAGGACCCTTCTAAAAGCCCCCAGACACTTCTAGATCCTCCCAGGACCATTCTAAAGACCCCAGACCGTTCTAGAGGCACCCAGGACCCTTCTAAAAGCCTCCAAACAATTCTAGAGCCCGCCAGCACCCTTCTAAAAGCCCCTAGACCCTTCTAGAGCACCCCAGGACCCCTCTAAAAGCCCCCAGACCCTTCTAGAGCCCCCAAGACCCTTCTAAAATAACCCAGACCATTCTAGAGCCCCCCAGGACCCTTCTAAAAGCACCCAGACCCTTCTAGAGGCCCCCAGGGACCCTCTTAAGGCACCCCGTCCATTCTAGAGCACCCCAGGACCCTTCTAAATGTCCCCAGACCCTTCTAGATCACCCCAGGACCCTTCTAAAAGCCTCCAGACCCTTCTAGAGCCCCCCCGGACCCTTCTAAAAGCCCCCAGACCCTTCTAGAGGACCCCAGGACCCTTCTGAAAGCCAGCAGAACATTCAAGAGACCCCCAGGACCCTTCTAAAGGCACCCAGACCCTTCTAGAGGCCCCCAGGATCCTTCTAAAATCCCCCAGACCCTTCTAGAGAACCCCAGGACCCTTCTAAAAGCCCCCAGACCCTTCTAGAGCCTCCCAGGACCCTTCTAAAATCCTACAGAACCCTCTAGAGCCACCCAGGACCGTTCTAAAAGTCCCCAGACCCTTCTAGACCCTCCCCGGATAATTCTAAAAGCACCCAGACCCTTCTAGACCCTCCCAGGACCCTTCTAAAAGCCCCCAGACCTTTCTAGACCCTCCCCGGATCCTTCTAATTGAACCCAGACCCTTCTAGAGCCCACCAGGACCTCTCTAAAAGCCTCCAGATCCTTCTAGAGCCCCCCAGCACCCGTCTAAAACTCCCCAGACACTTCTAGCCCTCCCCTGATCATTCTAAAAGACGCCAGACCCTTCTAAAACCTCCCCGGACCCTTCTAAAGGAACTCAGACCCTTCTAGACCCTCCCCGGATTATTCTAAAAGCACCCAGACCCTTCTAGAGCCCCCCAAGACCCTTCTAAAAGCCTCCAGACCCTTCTAGAGCCCCCCAGGACCCTTCTAAAAGCCCCCAGACCCTTCTAGACCCTCCGCGGATCCATCTAAAAGACCCCAGACCCTTCTAGAGCCCCCCCGAACCCCTCTAATAGACCCCAGACCCTTCTAGAGGCCCCCAGGACCTGTATATAAGTCCCCAGACCCTTCTAGAGAACCCCAGGACCCTTCTAAAAGCCCCCAGACCCTTCTAGAGCCTCCCAGGACCCTTCTAAAAGCCCCCAGACCATTCTAGAGCCCCCCCGGACCCCTCTAATAGATCCCAGACCCTTCTAGAGCCTCCCAGGACCCTTCTAAAAGCCCCCAGACCCTTCTAGAGCCCCCCCGGACCATTCTAATAGATCCCAGACCCTTCTAGAGGCCCCCAGGATACTTCTAAAAGCCCCCAGAGCCTTCTAGAGAACCCCAGGACCCTTCTGAAAGCCCCCAGACCCTTCTAGAGGCCACCAGGACTCGTCTAAAAGCACCCTGACCCTTCTACAGCCCCCCAGGACCCTTCTAAAAGATCCCAGACCCTTCCAGACACTCCCCGGATCCTTCTAAAAGCCCCCACACCCTTCTAGAGCCCCCTAGGATCCTTCAAAAAGCACCCAGACCCTTCTAGACCGTCCCCGGATCATTCTAAAAGGCCCCAGACCCTTCTAGAGCCCCCCAGGACCATTCTAAAAGCACCCTGACCCTTCTAGAGCCCCCTAGGACCCATCTAAAAGCCAACAGACCATTCTAGAGGCCCCTAGGACCCTTCTAAAAGCCCCCAGACCCTTCTAGACCCTCCCCGGATCCTTCTAAAAGACCCCAGACCCTTCAAGAGCCTCCCAGGACCATTCTAAAGCCCCCAGACCCTTCTAGAGTCCCCCAGGACGCTTCTAAAAGCCCCCAAACACTTCTAGAGCCCGCCAGCACCCTTCTAAAATCCCCCAGACCCTTCTAGAGACCACCAGGACCCTTCTAAAAGCCCCCAGACCCTTCTAGAGCCTCCCAGGTCCCTTCTAAAAGCCAACAGACCATTCTAGAGCCCCCCCGGACCACTCTAATAGATCCCAGACCCTTCTAGAGGCCACCCAGGATACTTCTAAAAGACCCCAGACCCTTCTAGAGAACCCAGGACCCTTCTAAAAGCGCCCAGACCCTTGTAGAGGCCCCCAGGACTCGTCTAAAAGCTTCTAGACCCTTCTACAGCCCCCCAGGACCTTTCTAAAGCCCCAGACCCTTCTAGAGGCTCCCCGGACCCTTCTAAAAGCACCCAGACCCTTCTAGAGCCTCCCAGGACCCTTCTAAAAGCCACCAGACCCTTCTAAAGACCCCCAGGACCCTTCTAAAAGCCCCCAGACCCTTCTAGACACTCCCCGGATCCTTCTAAAAGCCCCCAGACCCTTCTAGAGCCCCCTAGGATCCTTCAAAAAGCACCCAGACCCTTCTAGACCGTCCCCGGATCATTCTAAAAGCCCCCAGACCCCTTCTGGAGCCCCACCAGGACCCTTCTAAAAGCACCCTGACCCTTCCTAGAGCCCCCTAGGACCCATCTAAAAGCCAACAGACCATTCTAGAGGCCCCCAGCACCCTTCTAAAAGACCCTAGACCCTTCTAGAGCCCCCCAGGACCCTTCTAAAAGCGCCCAGACCCTTCTAGAGGCCCCCAGGGTCCCTCTTAAGGCACCCCGACCCTTCTAGAGCCACCCCAGGACCCCTTCTAAAAGTCCCCAGACCCTTCTAGAGCACCCCAGGACCCTTCTAAAGCCCCCAGACCCTTCTAGAGCATCCGAGGACCCTTCTAAAAGCCCCCAGACCCTTCTAGAAGACCCCAGGGACCCTTCTGAAAGCCAGCAGAACATTCTAGAGCCACCCAGGACCCTTTAAAGGCAAACCAGACCCTTCTAGAGCCCCCCAGGACCCTTCTAAATGACCCCAGACCCTTCTAGAGACACCCAGGACCCTTCTGAAAGCCCCCAGAACATTCTAGAGCCCCCCAGGACCCTTCTAAATGCTTCCAGACCCTTCTAGAGCATCCCAGGACCCTTCTAAAAGCACACCAGACCCTTCTAGAGACACCCAGGACCCTTCTAAAAGCCCACAGATCCGTCTAGAGCCACCCAGGACCCTTCTAAAGCACCCAGACCCTTCTAGAGCCTCCCAGGACCATTCTTAATGCCCCCAGACCTTTCTAGACCCTCCCCGGATCATTCTAAAAGACCCCAGACCCTTCTAGAGGCCCCTAGGACCCTTCTAAAAGCCCCCAGACCATTCTAGAGCCCCCTAGGACTATTCTAAAGGCCCCCAGACCCTTCTAGACCCTTCCCCGGATCATTCTAAAGCCCCCAGACCCTTCTAGAGCCTCCCCAGGACCCTTCTAACAGCCCCCAGACCTTTCTAGACCCTCCCCGGATCCTTCTAAATGAACCCAGACCCTTCTAGGGCCCCCCAGAACCCCTCTAAAAGCCTCCAGAACATTCTAGAGCCCCCCAGGACCCGTCTAAAAGCGCCCAGACCCTTCTAGACCCTCCCCTGATCATTCTAAAAGACCCCAGACCATTCTAAAACCTCCCAGGACTATTCTCAAAGAACCCAGACCCTTCTAGACCCTCCCCGGATTATTCTAAAACCCCCAGACCCTTCTAGAGCCCCCAAGACCCTTCTAAAAGCCTCCAGACCCTTCTAGAGCCCCCCCGAACCCCTCTAATAGATACCAGACCCTTCTAGAGGCCCCCAGGACCCTTCTATAAGTACCCAGACCCTTCTAGAGAACCCCAAAACCCTTCTAAAAGCACCCAGACCCTTCTAGAGCCCCCCAGGACCCTTCTAAAAGCTCCCAGACCCTTCTAGAGCCCCCCAGCACCCTTCTAAAAGCCCCCAGACCCTTCTAGACCCTCCCCGGATCCTTCTAAAAGCCTCCAGACCCTTCTAGAGCCCCCCCAGGACCCCTCTAAAAGCCCCCAGACCATTCTAGAGCCCCCCACTACCCCTTCTAAAATAACCCAGACCCTTCTAGAGCCCCCCCGGACCCTTCTAAAAGCCCCAAGACCCTTCTAGAGCCTCCCAGGACCATTATAAAAGCACCCAGACCCTTATAGAGACCCCCAGGACCCTTCTGAAAGCCCCCAGAACCTTCTAGAGCATCCCAGGACCCTTCTAAAAGAAATCAGACCCTTCTAGAGCCCCCCAGGACCCTTCTAAAAGCCCCAGACCATTCTAGACAGGAAAATTCAGAAAGCCTCCAGAACATTCTAGAGCCCCCCAGGACCCTTCTAAAAGCCTCCAGAACCTTCTAGATCCCCCCAGGACCCTTCTAAAAGACCCCAGATCCTTCTAGAGCATCCCAGGACCCTTCTAAAACCCCCAGACCATTCTAGAGCTCCCCAGGACCCTTCTAAAAGTCCCCAGACCCTTCTAGAGCCCACCAGGACCCTTCTAAAAGCCCCCAGACCCTTCTAGAGGCCCCCAGGACCCTTCTAAAAGCCCCCAGACACTTCTAGATCCTCCCAGGACCATTCTAAAGACCCCAGACCGTTCTAGAGGCACCCAGGACCCTTCTAAAAGCCTCCAAACAATTCTAGAGCCCGCCAGCACCCTTCTAAAAGCCCCTAGACCCTTCTAGAGCACCCCAGGACCCCTCTAAAAGCCCCCAGACCCTTCTAGAGCCCCCAAGACCCTTCTAAAATAACCCAGACCATTCTAGAGCCCCCCAGGACCCTTCTAAAAGCACCCAGACCCTTCTAGAGGCCCCCAGGGACCCTCTTAAGGCACCCCGTCCATTCTAGAGCACCCCAGGACCCTTCTAAATGTCCCCAGACCCTTCTAGATCACCCCAGGACCCTTCTAAAAGCCCCCAGACCCTTCTAGAGCCCCCCCGGACCCTTCTAAAAGCCCCCAGACCCTTCTAGAGGACCCCAGGACCCTTCTGAAAGCCAGCAGAACATTCTAGAGACCCCCAGGACCCTTCTAAAGGCACCCAGACCCTTCTAGAGGCCCCCAGGATCCTTCTAAAATCCCCCAGACCCTTCTAGAGAACCCCAGGACCCTTCTAAAAGCCCCCAGACCCTTCTAGAGCCTCCCAGGACCCTTCTAAAATCCTACAGAACCCTCTAGAGCCACCCAGGACCGTTCTAAAAGTCCCCAGACCCTTCTAGACCCTCCCCGGATAATTCTAAAAGCACCCAGACCCTTCTAGACCCTCCCAGGACCCTTCTAAAAGCCCCCAGACCTTTCTAGACCCTCCCCGGATCCTTCTAATTGAACCCAGACCCTTCTAGAGCCCACCAGGACCTCTCTAAGCTCAGATCCTTCTAGAGCCCCCCAGCACCCGTCTAAAACCCCCCAGACACTTCTAGCCCTCCCCTGATCATTCTAAAAGACGCCAGACCCTTCTAAAACCTCCCCGGACCCTTCTAAAGGAACTCAGACCCTTCTAGACCCTCCCCGGATTATTCTAAAAGCACCCAGACCCTTCTAGAGCCCCCCAAGACCCTTCTAAAAGCCTCCAGACCCTTCTAGAGCCCCCCAGGACCCTTCTAAAAGCCCCCAGACCCTTCTAGACCCTCCGCGGATCCATCTAAAAGACCCCAGACCCTTCTAGAGCCCCCCCGAACCCCTCTAATAGACCCCAGACCCTTCTAGAGGCCAACAGGACCTTTATATAAGTCCCCAGACCCTTCTAGAGAACCCCAGGACCCTTCTAAAAGCCCCCAGACCCTTCTAGAGCCTCCCAGGACCCTTCTAAAAGCCCCCAGACCATTCTAGAGCCCCCCCGGACCCCTCTAATAGATCCCAGACCCTTCTAGAGCCTCCCAGGACCCTTCTAAAAGCCCCCAGACCCTTCTAGAGCCCCCCCGGACCATTCTAATAGATCCCAGACCCTTCTAGAGGCCCCCAGGATACTTCTAAAAGCCCCCAGAGCCTTCTAGAGAACCCCAGGACCCTTCTGAAAGCCCCCAGACCCTTCTAGAGGCCACCAGGACTCGTCTAAAAGCCTCTAGACCCTTCTACAGCCCCCCAGGACCCTTCTAAAAGATAACAGACCCTTCCAGACACTCCCCGGATCCTTCTAAAAGCCCCCACACCCTTCTAGAGCCCCCTAGGATCCTTCAAAAAGCACCCAGACCCTTCTAGACCGTCCCCGGATCATTCTAAAAGCCCCCAGACCCTTCTAGAGCCCCCCAGGACCATTCTAAAAGCACCCTGACCCTTCTAGAGCCCCCTAGGACCCATCTAAAAGCCAACAGACCATTCTAGAGGCACCTAGGACCCTTCTAAAAGCCCCCAGACCCTTCTAGAGCCTCCCAGGACCATTCTAAAGCCCCCAGACCCTTCTAGAGTCCCCCAGGACCCTTCTAAAAGCCCCCAAACACTTCTAGAGCCCGCCAGCACCCTTCTAAAATCCCCCAGACCCTTCTAGAGACCACCAGGACCCTTCTAAAAGCCCCCAGACCATTCTAGAGGCCCCCAGGGCCCCTCTTAAGGCACCCCGTCCCTTCTAGAGCACCCCAGGACCCTTCTAAAAGTCCCCAGACCCTTCTAGAGCACCCCAGGACCCCTCTAAAAGCCCCCAGACCCATCTAGAGCCCCCGAGGACCCTTCTAAAAGCCTCCAGACCCTTCTAGAGCCCCCCAGGACCCTTCTAAAAGCCCCCAGACCCTTCTAGAGACCACCAGGACCCTTCTAAAAGCCCCCAGACCATTCTAGAGGCCCCCAGGGCCCCTCTTAAGGCACCCCGTCCCTTCTAGAGCACCCCAGGACCCCTCTAAAAGCCCCCAGACCCATCTAGAGCCCCCGAGGACCCTTCTAAAAGTACCCAGACCCTTCTAGAGGACCACAGGACGCTTCTGAAAGCCAGCAGAACATTCTAGAGCCCCCCAGGACCCTTCTAAAGGCACCCAGACCCTTCTAGAGCCCCCCAGGACCCTTCTAAAAGCCCCCAGACCCTTCTAGAGGCCCCCAGGACCCTTCTAAAAGCCCTCACACCCTTCTAGAGCACCCCAGGACCCTTCTAAAAGCCCCCAGACCCTTCTAGAGCCTCCCAGGACCCTTCTAAAAGCACCCAGACCATTCTAGAGACCCCCCGGACCACTCTAATAGATCCCAGACCTTTCTAGAGGCCCCCAGGACCATTCTAAAGCCCCCAAACACTTCTAGAGCCCGCCAGCACCCTTCTAAAAGACCCTAGACCCTTCTAGAGACCACCAGGACCCTTCTAAAAGCCCCCAGACCATTCTAGAAGCCCCCAGGGCCCCTCTTAAGGCACCCCGTCCCTTCTAGAGCACCCCAGGACCCTTCTAAAAGCACCCAGACCCTTCTAGAGCCTCCCAGGACCCTTCTAAAAGCCCCCAGACGATTCTAGAGCCCCCCCGGACCCCTCTAATAGATCCCAGACCCTTCCAGAGGCCCCCAGGATACTTCTAAAAGCCCCCAGACCCTTCTAGAGAACCCCAGGACCCTTCTAAAAGCGCCCAGACCCTTGTAGAGGCCCCCAGAACTCGTCTAAAAGCCTCTAGACCCTTCTACAGCCCCCCAGGACCTTTCTAAAAGCCCCCAGACCCTTCTAGAGGCTCCCCGGACCCTTCTAAAAGCACCAAGACCCTTCTAGAGCCTCCCAGGACCATTCTAAAAGACACCAGACCCTTCTAGAGACCCCAAGGACCCTTCTAAAAGCCCCCAGACCCTTCTAGACGCTCCCCAGATCCTTCTAAAAGCCCCCAGACCCTTCTAGAGCCCCCTAGGATCCTTCAAAAAGCACCCAGACCCTTCTAGACCGTCCCCGGAGCATTCTAAAAGCCCCCAGACCCTTCTAAAGCCCACCAGGACCCTTCTAAAAGCACCCTGACCCTTCTAGAGCCCCCTAGGACCCATCTAAAAGGCCCCAGACCATTCTAGAGGCACCCAGCACCCTTCTAAAAGACCCTAGACCCTTCTAGAGCCCCCCAGGACCCTTCTGAAAGCGTCTAGACCCTTCTAGAGGCCCCCAGGGTCCCTCTTAAGGCACCCCGTCCCTTCTAGAGCACCCCAGGACCCTTCTAAAAGTCCCCACACCCTTCTAGAGCACCCCAGGACCCTTCTAAAAGCCCCCAGACCCTTCTAGAGCCCCCCCGGACCCTTCTAAAAGCCCCCAGACCCTTCTAGAGGAACCCAGGACCCTTCTGAAAGCCAGCAGAACATTCTAGAGCCCCCCAGGACCCTTCAAAAGGCACCCAGACCCATCTAGAGCCCCCCAGGACCCTTCTCAATGACCCCAGACCCTTCTAGAGACACCCAGGACCCTTCTGAAAGCCCCCAGAACATTCTAGAGCCCCCCAGGACCCTTCTAAATGCTTCCAGACCCTTCTAGAGCATCCCAGGACCCTTCTAAAAGAACCCAGACCCTTCTAGAGACCCCCAGGACCCTTCTAAAATCCCCAAGACCCTTCTAGAGCCCCCCAGGACCATTCTAAAAGCACACAGACCCTTATAGAGGCCCCCAGGACCCTTCTGAAAGCCCCCAGAACCTTCTAGAGCATCCCAGGACCCTTCTAAAATAACCCAGACCCTTCTAGAGCCCCCCAGGACCCTTCTAAAAGCCCCCAGACCATTCTAGAGACACCCAGGAAACTTCTGAAAGCCTCCAGAACATTCTAGAGCCCCCCAGGACCCTTCTAAAAGCCTCCAGAACCTTCTAGATCCCCCCCGGACCCTTCTAAAAGACCCCAGACCCTTCTAGAGCATCCCAGGACCCTTCTAAAAGTCCCCAGACCATTCTAGACCTCCCCAGGACCCTTCTAAAAGCCCCCAGACCCTTCTAGAGCCCCCCAGGACCCTTCTAAAAGACCCCACACCATTCTAGATCCTCCCAGGACCATTCTAAAGCCCCCAGACCCTTCTAGAGGCACCCAGGACCCTTCTAAAAGCCTCCAAACAATTCTAGAGCCCGCCAGCACCCTTCTAAAAGCCCCTAGACCCTTCTAGAGCCCCCCAGGACCCTTCTAAAAGCACCCAGACCCTTCTAGAGGCACCCAGGTCCCCTCTTAAGGCACCCCGTCCATTCTAGAGCACCCCAGGACCCTTCTAAAAGTCCCCAGACCCTTCTAGATCACCCCAGGACACTTCTAAAAGCCTCCAGGCCCTTCCAGAGACCCCCGGACCCTTCTAAAAGCCCCCAGACCCTTCTAGAGGACCCCAGGACCCTTCTGAAAGCCAGCAGAACATTCTAGAGCCCCCGCAGGACCCTTCTAAAGGCAATCAGACCCTTCTAGAGCCCCCCAGGACCTTTCTAAAATCACCCAGACCCTTCTAGAGACACCCAGGACCTTTCTATAAGTCCCCAGACCCATCTAGAGAACCCCAGGACCCTTCTAAAAGCCCCCAGACCCTTCTAGAGCCTCCCAGGACCCTTCTAAAATCCTACAGAACATTCTAGAGCCACCCAGGACCGTTCTAAAAGTCCCCAGACCCTTCTAGACCCTCCCCGGATCATTCTAAAAGCCCCCAGACCCTTCTAGAGCCTCCCAGGACCCTTCTAAAAGCCCCCAGACCTTTCTAGACCCTCCCCGGATCCTTCTAATTGAACCCAGACCCTTCTAGAGCCCACCAGGACCCCTCTAAAAGCCTCCAGATCCTTCTAGAGCCCCCCAGCACCCGTTTAAAACACTCCAGACCCTTCTAGCCCACCCCTGATCATTCTAAAAGACCCCAGACCCTTCTAAAACCTCCAAGTACCCTTCTAAAGGAACTCAGACCCTTCTAGACACTCCCCGGATTATTCTAAAAGCACCCAGACCCTTCTAGAGCCCCCCAAGACCCTTCTAAAAGCCTTCAGACCCTTCTAGAGCCCCCCAGGACCCTTCAAAAAGCCCCCAGACCCTTCTAGACCCTCCGCGGATCCATCTAAAAGACCCCAGACCCTTCTAGAGCCCCCCCGAACCACTCTAATAGATCCCAGACCCTTCTAGAGGCCCCCAGGACCTTTCTATAAGTCCCCAGACCCTTCTAGAGAACCCCAGGACCCTTCTAAAAGCCCCCAGACCCTTCTAGAGCCTCCCAGGACCCTTCTAAAAGCCCCCAGACCATTCTAGAGCCCCCCCGGACCCCTCTAATAGATCCCAGACCCTTCTAGAGCCTCCCAGGACCCTTCTAAAAGCCCCCAGACCCTTCTAGAGCCCCCCCGGACCATACTAATAGATCCCAGACCCTTCTAGAGGCCACCAGGATACTTCTAAAAGCCCCCAGAGCCTTCTAGAGAACCCCAGGACCCTTCTGAAATCCCCCAGACCCTTCTAGAGGCCACCAGGACTCTTCTAAAAGCCTCTAGACCTTTCTACAGCCACCCAGGACATTTCTAAAAGCACCCAGACCCTTCTAGAGGCTCCCCGGACCCTTATAAAAGCACCCACACCCTTCTAGAGCCTCCCAGGACCACTCTAATAGTTCTCAGACCCTTCTAGAGACCCCCAGGACCCTTGTAAAAGCCCCCAGACCCTTCTAGACACCCCCCGGATCCTTCTAAAAGCCCCCAGACCCTTCTAGAGCCCCCTAGGATCCTTCAAAAAGCACCCAGATCCTTCTAGACCGTCCCCGGATCATTCTAAAAGCCCCCAGACCCTTCTAGAGCCTCCCAGGACCATTCTAAAAGCACCCTGACCCTTCTAGAGCCCCCTAGGACCCATCTAAAAGCCCCCAGACCCTTCTAGAGGCCCCCAGGACCCTTCTAAAAGCCCCCAGACCCTTCTAGACCCTACCCGGATCCTTCTAAAAGACCCCAGACCCTTCTAGAGCCTCCCAGGACCATTCTAAAGCCCCCAGACAATTCTAGAGGCACCCAGGACACTTTTAAAAGCCCCCAAACACTTCTAGAGCCCGCCAGCACCCTTCTAAAAGCCCCTAGACCCTTCTAGAGCCCACCAGGACCCTTCTAAAAGTCCCCAGACCCTTCTAGAGCCCCGCCGGAACCTTCTAAAAGCCCCCAGACCCTTCTAGAGGACCCCAGGACGCTTCTGAAAGCCAGCAGAACATTCTAGAGCCCCCCAGGACCCTTCTAAAGGCACCCAGACCCTTCTAGAGGCCCCCCGGACCCTTCTAAAAGCCCCGAGACCCTTCTAGAGGACACCAGGACGCTTCTGAAAGCCAGCAGAACATTCTAGAGCCCCCCAGGACCCTTCTAAAGGCACCCAGACCCTTCTAGAGCCCACCAGGACCCTTCTAAAAGCCCCCAGACCCATCTAGAGACACCCAGGACCCTTCTGAAAGCCCCCAGAACTCTCTAGAGCCCCCCAGGACCCTTCTAAAAGCTTCCAGACCCTTCTAGAGCACCCCAGGACCCTTCTAAAAGACCCCAGACCCTTCTAGAGATCCCAGGACCCTTCTAAAAGCCCACAGAACACTCTAGAGCCACCCAGGACCCTTCAAAAACCACCCAGACCCTTCTAGAGCCTCCCAGGACCCTTCTAAAAGCACCCAGACCCTTCTAGAGCGCTTCCAGGACCCTTCTAAAAGCCCCCAGACCATTCTAGAGCCCCCCGGACCCCTCTAATAGATCCCAGACCCTTCTAGAGGCCACCAGGATACTTCTAAAAGCCCCCAGAGCCTTCTAGAGAACCCCAGGACCCTTCTAAAAGCACCCAGACCCTTCTAGAGGCCCCCAGGACTCGTCTAAAAGCCTCTAGACCCTTTTACAGCCCCCCAGGACCTTTCTAAAAACACCCAGACCCTTCTAGAGGCTCCCCGGACCCTTATAAAAGCACCCAGACCCTTCTAGAGCCTCCCAGTACCCTTCTAAAAGCCACCAGACCCTTCTAGAGAACCCCAGGACCCTTCTAAAAGCCCCCAGACCCTTCTAGACACTCCCCGGATCCTTCTAAAAGCCCCCAGACCCTTCTAGAGCCCCCTAGGATCCTTCAAAAAGCACCCAGATCCTTCTAGACCGTCCCCGGATCATTCTAAAAGCCCCCAGACCCTTCTAGAGCCTCCCAGGACCCTTCTAAAAGCACCCTGACCCTTCTAGAGCCCCCTAGGACCCATCTAAATGCCCCCAGACCATTCTAGAGGCCCCCAGGACCCTTCTAAAAGCCCCCAGACCATTCTAGACCCTCCCCGGATCCTTCTAAAAGAACCCAGACCCTTCTAGAGCCTCCCAGGACCATTCTAAAGCCCCCAGACCCTTCTAGAGGCACCCAGGACACTTTTAAAAGCCCCCAAACACTTCTAGAGCCCGCCAGCACCCTTCTAAAAGCCCCTAGACCCTTCTAGAGCCCCCCAGGACCCTTCTAAAAGCCCCTAGACCCTTCTAGAGCACCCCAGCACCCTTCTAAAAGTACCCAGACCCTTCTAGAGCACCCCAGGACCCTTCTAAAAGTCCCCAGACCCTTCTAGAGCCCCGCCGGAACCTTCTAAAAGCCCCCAGACCCTTCTAGAGGAACCCAGGACGCTTCTGAAAGCCAGCAGAACACTCTAGAGCCCCCCAGTACCCTTCTAAAAGCCCCCAGAACTCTCTAGAGCCCCGCAGGACCCTTCTAAAACTTTCCAGACCGTTCTAGAGCATCCCAGGACCCTTCTAAAAGACCCCAGACCATTCTAGAGACCCCAGGACCCTTCTAAATGCCCACAGAACCCTCTAGAGCCACCCAGGAGCCTTCTAAAACCCCCCAGACCCTTCTAGAGCCTCCCAGGACCCTTCTAAAAGCACCCAGACGCTTCTAGAGCCTCCCAGGACCATTCTTAAGGCCCCCAGACCTTTCTAGACCCTCCCCGGAACATTCTAAAAGCCCCCAGACCCTTCTAGAGGCCCCTAGGACCCTTCTAAAAGCCCCCAGACCATTCTAGAGCGACCCAGGACCCTTCTAAAAGCACCCAGACCCTTCTAGAGCTCCCCAGGACCCTTCTAAAAGCACCCAGACCCTTCTAGAGCCTCCCAGGACCCTTCTAAAGGCACCCACACCCTTCTAGAGCCCACCAGGACCCTTCTAAAAGCCCCCAGACCCTTCTAGAGACCCCCAGGACCATTCTGAAAGCACCCAGAACCTTCTAGAGCCTCCCAGGACCCTTCTAAAATCACCCAGACCCTTCTAGAGACCCCCAGGACCCTTCTAAAAGCACCCAGACCCTTCTAGAGCATTTCAGGACCCTTCTAAAAGCACCCAGACCCTTCTAGAGACCCCCAAGACCCTTCTAAAATCCTCCAGAACCCTCTAGATCCACCCAGGACCGTTCTAAAGGTCCCCAGACCCTTCTAGACCCTCCCCGGATCATTCTAAAAGCCCCCAGACCCTTCTAGAGCCTCCCAGGACCCTTCTAAAAGCCCCCAGACCTTTCTAGACCCTCCCCGGATCCTTCTAATTGAACCCAGACCCTTCTAGAGCCCCCCAGGACCCCTCTAAAAGCCTCCAGATCCTTCTAGAGCCCCCCAGCACCCGTCTAAAACCCCCCAGACACTTCTAGCCCTCCCCTGATCATTCTAAAAGACCCCAGACCCTTCTAAAACCTCCCAGGACCCTTCTAAAGGAACTCAGACCCTTCTAGACCCTCCCCGGATTATTCTAAAAGCACCCAGACCCTTCTAGAGCCGCCCAAAACACTTCTAAAAGCCCCCAGACCCTTCTAGACCCTCCGCGGATCCATCTAAAAGCCCCCAGACCCTTCTAGAGCCCCCCCGAATTTCTCTAATAGATCCCAGACCCTTCTAGATGCCCCCAGGATATTTCTAAAAGCCCCCAGACCCTTCTAGAGCACCCCGGACCCTTCTAATAGATCCCAGACCCTTCTAGAGTCCCCCAGGATACTTCTAAAAGCCCCCAGACCCTTCTAGAGAACCCCAGGACTATTCTGAAAGTCCCAGACCCTTCTAGAGGCCACCAGGATTCGTCTAAAAGCCTCTAGACCCTTCTACAGCCCCCCAGGACCTTTCTAAAAGCACCCAGACCCTTCTAGATACCCCCAGGACCCTTCTAAAAGCACCCAGACCCTTCTAGACACTCCCCGGATCCTTCTAAAAGCCCCCAGACCCTTCTGGAGCCCCCTAGGATCCTTCAAAAAGCACCCAGACCCTTCTAGACCGTCCCCGGATCATTCTAAAAGCACCCTGACCCTTCTAGAGCCACCTAGGACCCATCTAAAAGCCAACAGACCATTCTAGAGGCACCTAGGACCCTTCTAAAATCCCCCAGACTCTTCTAGACCCTCCCCGGATCCTTCTAAAAGACCCCAGACCTTTCTAGAGCCTCCCAGGACCATTCTAAAGCAACCAGACCCTTCTAGAGGCCCCCAGGACCCTTCTAAAAGCCCCCAGACCATTCTGGATTCCCCAGGGCCAATCTTAAGGCACCCCGTCCCTTCTAGAGCACCCCAGGACCCTTCTAAAAGCCCCCAGACCCTTCTAGAGCCACCCCGGACCCTTCTAAAAGCCCCCAGACCCTTCTAGAGGACCCCAGGACTCTTCTGAAAGCCAGCAGAACATTCTAGAGCCCCCCAGGACCCTTCTAAAGGCACCCAGACCCTTCTAGAGCCCCCCAGGACCCTTCTAAAAGCACCCAGACCCTTCTAGAGACACCCAGGACCCTTCTGAAAGCCCCCAGAACTTTCTAGAGCCACCTAGGACCCTTCTAAAAGCTTCCAGACCCTTCTAGAGCATCCCAGGACCATTCTAAAAGCCCCCAGACACTTCTAGAGCCTCCCAGGACCCTTCTAAAAGCCCCCAGACCCTTGTAGAGGCCCCCCGGACACCTCTAATAGATCCCAGACCCCTCTAGAGGCCCCCAGGATACTTCTAGAAGCCCCCAGACCCTTCTAGAGAACCCCAGGACCCTTCTAAAAGCCCCCAGACCCTTGTAGAGGCCCACAGGACTCGTCTAAAAGCCTCTAGACCCTTCTAGAGCCCCCCAGGACCTTTCTAAAAGCACCCAGACCCTTCTAGAGGCTCCCCGGACCCTTCTAAAAGCACCCAGACCCTTCTAGAGCCTCCCAGGACCATTCTAAAACACACCAGACCTTTCTAGAGCCCCCTAGGATCCTTCAAAAAGCACCCAGACCCTTCTAGACCGTCCCCGGATCATTCTAAAAGCCCCCAGACCCTTCTAGAGCCCCCCAGGACCATTCTAAAAGCACCCTGACCCTTCTAGAGCCCCCTAGGACCCATCTAAAAGCCAACAGACCATTCTAGAGGCACCTAGGACCCTTCTAAAATCCCCCAGACCCTTCTAGACCCTCCCCGGATCCTTCTAAAAGACCCCAGACCCTTCTAGAGCCTCCCAGGACCATTCTAAAGCCCCCAGACCCTTCTAGAGGCCCCCAGGACCCTTCTAAAAGCCCCCAAACACTTCTAGAGCCCTCCAGCACCCTTCTAAAAGCCCCCAGACCATTCTGGATTCCCCAGGGCCAATCTTAAGGCACCCCGTCCCTTCTAGAGCACCCCAGGACCCTTCTAAAAGTCCCCAGACCCTTCTAGAGCCCCCCAGGACCTTTCTAAAAGCCCCCAGACCCTTCTAGAGACACCCAGGACCCTTCTGAAAGCCCCCAGAACTTTCTAGAGCCCCCTAGGACCCTTCTAAAAGCTTCCAGACCCTTCTAGAGCATCCCAGGACCATTCTAAAAGCCCCCAGACCCTTCTAGAGCCTCCCAGGACCCTTCTAAAAGCCCCCAGACCATTCTAGAGCCCCCCCGGACCCCTCTAATAGATCCCAGACCCTTCTAGAGGCCCCCAGGACCCTTCTAAACGCCGCCAGACACTTCTAGATTTCCCCAGGGCCCTTCTAAAAGCCCCAAGACCCTTCTAGAGCCCCCCAGGACACTTCTAAAGCACCCAGACCCTTCTAGAGGCCCCCAGGACCCTTCTGAAAGCCCCCAGAACCTTCTAGAGCATTACAGGACCCTTCTAAAAGAACCCACACACTTCAAGAGCCCCCCTGGACCCTTCTAAAAGCCCCCAGACCATTCTAGAGACCCCCAGGACATTTCTGAAAGCCTACAGAACCATCTAGATCCACCCAGGACCCTTCTAAAAGCCCCCAGACCCTTCTAGAGCATCCCAGGACCCTTCTAAAAGCACCCAGACCCTTCTAGAGCATCCCAGGACCCTTCTAAAAGCCCCCAGACCCTTCTAGAGAGCCCCAGGACCATTCTAAAGGTCCCCAGACCCTTCTAGACCCTCCCCGGATCATTCTAAAAGCCCCCAGACCCTTCTAGAGACCGCCAGGACCTTTATAAAGGCCCCCAGACCCTTCTAGACCCTCCCCGGATCATTCTAAAAGCCCCCAGACCCTTCTAGAGCATCCCAGGACCCTTCTAAAAGCCTCCAGACCCTTCTAGAGCCCCCCAGGACCCTTATAAAAGCACCCAGACCCTTCTAGAGCCTCCCAGGACCCTTCTAAAAGCCCCCAGACCCTTCTAGAGCCCCCCCGGACCCCTCTAATAGATCCCAGACTCTTCTAGATGCCCCCAGCACCCTTCTAAATGTCCCCAGACCCTTCTAGAGACTCCCAGGACCCTTCTAAAAGCCCCCAGACCCTTCTAGAGCACCCCCGGACACCTCTAATATATCCCACACCATTCTAGAGGCCACCAGGATACTTTCAAAAGCCCCCAGACCATCCTAGAGAACCCCAGGACCCTTCTAAAATCCCCCAGACCCTTCTAGAGCCCCCCAGGGCCCTTCTAAAAGCCCCGAGACCCTTCTAGGAGAGACGGGGACATTAAGAGGGGCCTTGGGGTCCTCTAGAAGGGTCAGGGGGCTTATAGAAGTGTCCTGGCGGGCTCTCGAAGGGTCTGGGTTCTTTGAGAAGGGTCCTTGGGTGGCTCTAGAAGGGTCTGGGGGCTTTTGGAAGGGTCCTGGGTGCCTCAAGAAGGGTCTGGGTGCTTTTAGAAGGGTCCTGGGGAGGTCTAGAAGGGTCTGGGGTCTTTTAGAAGGGTCCTGGTAGGCTGTAGAAGGGTCTGGGTGCTTTTAGAAGGGTTCTGCGGGTCTCTAGAAGGGTCTAGGGGCTTTTAGAATGGTCCTTGGGGGCTCTAGAAGGGTCTGGGGACCACTAGAGGGGCCCTAAGGCCTCCAGAAGGGTCTGGGGTATTTTAGAAGGGTCCTGGGGAGCTCTAGAAGGGTCTGGGGGCTTTTAGAAGGGTCCTGTGAGACTCTAGAAGGGTCTGGGTGCATTTAGAAGGGTCCTGCGAGTCTCTAGAAGGGTCTGGGGGCTTTTAGAAGGGTCCTGGAGGGTTTCTAGAAGGGTGTGGCGGTTTTAGAAGGGTCCTGGGGAACTCTAGAAGGGTGTGAGGGCTTTCAGAATGGTCCTGGGGGCATCTAGAAGTCTCTGGAGGCTTTTAGAAGGGTCCTGGGGGCCTCTAGAAGTGTCTGAGGGATTTTAGAAGGGTCCTGGGGAGCTCTAGAGTGGTCTGGGTGCTTTTAGAGGGGCCCTGGGCTTCTCTAGAAGGGTCTGGGGGCTTTTAGAAGAGTCCTGGGGGGCTCTAGAATGGTCTGGGGTCTTTTAGAAGGGTCCTGGGGGTGTCTAGAAGGGTCTGGGGGATTTTAGAAGAGTCCTGGGGGGCTCTAGAATGGTCTGGGGTCTTTTAGAAGGGTCCTCGGGAGGTCTAGAATTGTCTGGGGGCTTTTAGAAGGGTCCTGGGATGCTCTAGAAGGGTCTGGGGGCTTTTAGAAGAGTCATGCGTGTCTCTAGAAGGGTCTGGGGGCTTTTAGAAGGGTCCTTAAGGGCTCTAGAAGGGTCTGGGGACCATTTGAGGAGCCCTGGGGGCCTCTAGAAGGGTCTGGGTGAGTTTAGAAGGGTCCTGGGGAGATCTAGAAGGGTCTGGGGGCTTTTAGAAGGGTCCTGCGGGTCTCTAGAAGGGTCTGGGGGCTTTTAGAAGGGTCCTGGGGGGCTCTAGATGGGTCTGAGTGCTTTATAAAAGGGTCCTGGGGTGCTCTAGAAGGGTGTGAGGGCTTTTAGAAGGGTCCTGGGGGCATCTACAAATGTCTGAGGGATTTTAGAATGGTCCTGGGAGGCTCTAGAATGGTCTGGGTGCTTTTAGAAGGATTCGGGGAGGGTCTAGAAGGGTCTGGGGGCTTTTAGAAGGGTCCTGTGGGGCTCTAGAAGGGTCTGGGTGCTTTTAGAAGGGTCCTGCGGGCCTCTAGAATAGTCTGGATGCTTTTAGAAGGGTCCTGGGAGGCTCTATAAGGGTCTGGGTGCATTTAGAAGGGTCCTGGGGGGCTCTAGAAGGGTCTGGGGGATTTTAGAAGGATCCTGGGGGCCTCTAGAAAGGTCTGGGGGCTTTTAGAAGGGTCCTGGGGGGCTCTAGAAGAGTCTGGGGGCTTTTAGAAGGGTCCTGGGTGGCTCTAGAAGGGTCTGGGGGCTTTTAGAATGGTCCTGGGTGGATATAGAAGGGTCTGGGTTCTTTTAGAAGGGTCCTTGGGGGCTCTAGAAGGGTCTGGGGACCATTAGAGGGGCACTGGGAGCCTCTAGAAGGGTCTGGGTGATTTTAGAAGGGTCCTCGGGAGGTCTAGAATTGTCTGGGGGCTTTTAGAAGGGTCCTGGGATGCTCTAGAAGGGTCTGGGGGCTTTTAGAAGGGTCCTTGGGGGCTCTAGACGGGTCTGGGGACCATTAGAGGAGCCCTGGGGGCCTCTAGAAGGGTCTGGGGGAGTTTAGAAGGGTCCTGGGGAGATCTAGAAGGGTCTGGGGGCTTTTAGAACGGACCAGGGAGACTCTATAAGGGTCTGGGGGCATTTAGAAGGGTTTTGCGGGTCTCTAGAATGGTCTGGGGGCTTTTAGAAGGATTCGGGGAGGGTCTAGAATGGTCTGGGGGCTTTTAGAAGGGTGCTGTTGGGCTCTAGAAGGGTGTGGGTTCTTTTAGAAGGGTCCTGGGGGGTCTAGAAGGGTCTTGGGGCTTTTAGAAGGGTCCTGGGGGCCTCTAGAAGGGTCTGGGGGCTTTTATAAGGGTCCTGGGGAGCTCTAGAAAGGTCTGAGCGATTTTAGAAGGGTCCTGGGAGGCTCTAGAAGGGTCTGGGTGCTTTTAGAAGGATCCGGGTAGGGTCTAGAAGGGTCTGGGGACTTTTAGAAGGGTCCTGGGAGGCTCTACAAAGGTCTGGAGGATGTTAGAAGGATCCGGGGAGGCTCTAGAAGGGTCTGGCGGGTTTTAGAAGGGTCCTGGTGGCCTCTAGAATGGTCTGGGGGCTTTTAGAAGGATACGGGGAGGATCTAGAATGGTCTTGGGGCTTTTAGAAGGGTCCTGGGGGGTTCTAGAATGGTCTGGAGGCTTTTAGAAGGGTCCTGGGGGGCTCTAGAAGTGTGTGGTGGCTTTTAGAAGGGTCCTGTGGGCATCTAGAAGGCTCTGGGGGCTTTTATAAGGGTCCTGGGGAGCTCTAGAAAGGTCTGAGCGATTTTAGAAGGGTCCTGGGAGGCTCTAGAAGGGTCTGGGTGCTTTTAGAATCATCCGGGTAGGGTCTAGAAGGGTCTGGGGGCTTTCAGAAGGGCCCTGGGTGCCTCTAGAAAGGTCTGGGGTATTTTAGAAGGGTCCTGGTAGGCTCTAGAAGGGTCTGGGTGCTTTTAGAGGGGACCTGGGATTCTCTAGAAGGGTCTGGCGGCTTTTAGAAGGGTCCTGGGGAGCTCTAGAGTGATCTGGGGGCTTTTAGAAGAGTCCTGGGGGGCTCTAGAAGGGTCTGGGGGCTTTTAGAACGGTCCTGGGAGACTCTAGAAGGGTCTGAGGGCATTTAGAAGGGTCCTGCGGGTCTCTAGAAAGGTCTGGCGGCTTTTAGAAGGGTCCTGGGGGGCTCTAGAAGGGTGTGAGGTCTTTTAGAAGGGTCCTGTGGGCATCTAGAAGGATCTGGGGGCTTTTAGAAGGGTCCTGGGGTGCTCTAGAAGGGTCTGGTTGCTTTTAGAAGGATTCGTTGAGGGTCTAGAATGGTCTGGGGGCTTTTAGAAGGGTCCTGTTGGGCTCTAGAAGGGTGTGGGTGCTTTTAGAAGGGTCCTGGGGGGTCTAGAAGGGTCTGGGGGCTTTTAGAAGGGTCCTGGGTAACGCTAGAAGGGTCTGGGGGCTTTTAGAAGGGTCCTGGGTGGCGCTAGAAGTGTCTGGGTGCATTTAGAAGGGTCCTGGGGTGCTCTAGAAGGGTCTGGGGGTTTCAGAAGCGTCCTGGGGGCCTCTAGAAGAGTCTGGAGGCTTTTAGAAGAGTCCTGGGGGGCTCTAGATGAGTCTGGGGGCATTTAGAAGGGTCCTGGGGTGCTCTAAAAGGGTCTGGGTGTTTCAGAAGGGTCCTGGGGGCCTCTAGAAGGGTCTGGAGGCTTTTAGAATAGGCCTGGGGGTCTCTAGAAGGGTCTGGGGGCATTCAGAATGGTCCTGGGGGCCTCTAGAAGGGTCTGGGTGATTTTAGAAGGGTCCTGGGAGGATCCAGATGGGTCTGGGTGCTTTTAGAAGGATCCGGGGAGGGTCTAGAAGGGTCTGGGGACTTTTAGAAGGGTCCTGGGAGGCTCTACAAAGGTCTGGAGGATGTTAGAAGGATCCGGGGAGGCTCTAGAAGGGTCTGGCGGCTTTTAGAAGGGTCCTGGTGGCCTCTAGAATGGTCTGGGGGCTTTTAGAAGGATACGGGGAGGATCTAGAATGGTCTGGGTGCTTTTAGAAGGGTCCTGGGGGGTTCTAGAATGGTCTGGAGGCTTTTAGAAGGGTCCTGGGGGGCTCTAGAAGGGTGTGGGGGCTTTTAGAAGGGTCCTGTGGGCATCTAGAAGGCTCTGGGGTCTTTTATAAGGGTCCTGGGGGGCTCTAGAAAGGTCTGAGGGATTTTAGAAGGGTCCTGGGAGGATCTAGAAGGGTCTGGGGTCTTTTAGAAGGGGCCCTGGGTGCCTCTAGAAAGGTCTGGGGTATTTTAGAAGGGTCCTGGTAGGCTCTAGAAGGGTCTGGGTGCTTTTAGAGGGGACCTGGGATTCTCTAGAATGGTCTGGGGGCTTTTAGAAGAGTCCTGCGTGTCTCTAGAAGGGTCTGGGGGCTTTTAGAAGAGTCCTGGGGGGCTCTAGAAGGGTCTGGGGGATTTTAGAACGGTCCTGGGAGACTCTAGAAGGGTCTGGGGGCATTTAGAAGGGTCCTGCGGGTCTCTAGAAGGGTCTGGGGGCTTTTAGAAGGGTCCTGGGGGGCTCTAGAAGGGTGTGAGGGCTTTTAGAAGGGTCCTGGGGGCATCTAGAAGGATCTGGGGGGCTTTTAGAAGGGTCCTGGGAGGCTTGCTTTTAGAAGGATTCGGGGGAGGGTCTAGAATGGTCTGGGGGGCTTTTAGAAGGGTCCTGTTGGGCTCTAGAAGGGTGTGGGTGCTTTTAGAAGGGTCCTGGGGGGTCTAGAAGGGTCTGGGTGCTTTTAGAAGGGTCCTGGGAGGCTCTAGAAGGGTCTGGTTGCTTTTAGAAGGATTCGGGGAGGGTCTAGAATGGTCTGGGTGCTTTTAGAAGGGGTCCTGTTGGGGCTCTAGAAGGGTGTGGGTGCTTTTAGAAGGGTCCTGGGGGGGTCTAGAAGGGTCTGGGGGCTTTTAGAAGGGTCCTGGGTAACGCTAGAAGGGTCTGGGGGCTTTTAGATGGGTCCTGGGTGGCGCTAGAAGTGTCTGGGTGCATTTAGAAGGGTCCTGGGGTGCTCCAGAAAGGTCTGGGGGTTTCAGAAGGGTCCTGGGGCGCCTCTAGAAGGGTCTGGAGGCTTTTAGAAGAGTCCTGGGGGGCTCTAGAAGGGTCTGTGGGCATTCAGAAGGGTCCTGGGGGCCTCTAGAAGGGTCTGGAGGCTTTAAGAAGAGTCCTGGGGGGGCTCTAGATGAGTCTGAGTGCATTTAGAAGGGTCCTGGTGGGCTCTAGAAGAGTCTGGGGGAGTTTAGAAGGGTCCTGGGGAGCTCTAGAAGGGTCTGGGTGCTTTTAGAAGGGTCCTGCGGGTTTGTAGAAGGGTGTGGGGGCTTTTAGAAGGTTCCTGGGGGACTCTAGAAGGGTGTGAGGTCTTTTAGAACGGTCCTGGGGGCATCTCGAAGGCTCTGGGGGCTTTTAGAAGGGTCCTGGGGGCCTCTAGAAGTGTCTGAGGGATTTTAAAAGGGTCCTGGGAGGCTCTAGAAGGGTCTGGTTGCTTTTAGAAGTGTCCGTGAAGGATCTAGAATGATCAGGGGGCTTTTAGAAGGGTCCTGGGGGGCTCTAGAATGGTCTGGGGACCATTAGAGGAGCCCTGGGTGCCTCTAGAAGGGTCTGGGGGAGTTTAGAATGGTCCTTGGGGGCTCTAGAAGTGTCTGGGGACCATTAGAGGAGGCCCTGGGGGCCTCTAGAAGGGTCTGGTGGATTTTAGAAGGGTCCTGGGGAGATCTAGAAGGGTCTGGGGGCTTTTAGAAGGGTCCTGGGGTGCTCTAGAAGGGTCTGGGGGCTTTTAGAAGGGTCCTGGGAGACTCTAGAAAGGTCTGAGGGCTTTCAGAAGGGTCCTGTAGGGTCCCTATAAGGGTCTGGGTGCTTTTAGAAGGGTCCTGGGAGGCTCTAGAAGGGTCTGGGTGCTTTTTAGAATGGTCCTGGGAGGCTCTAGAAGGGTCTGGGGGGGTTTTGAAGGTTCCAGGGGGCCTCTAGAAAGGTCTGGGGGCTATTAGAAGGGACCTGCGGGGCTTTAGAAGGGGTCTGGGGGCTATTAGAAGGATCCGGGGGAGGGTCTGGAAGGCTCTGGGGGCTTTTAGAAGGGTCCTTGGGGGCTCTAGAAGGGTCTGGGGACCATTAGAGGAGACCTGGGTGCCTCTAGAAGGGTCTGAGGGAGTTTAGAAGGGTCCTGTGGAGCTCTAGAAGTGTCTGGGGACCATTAGAGGAGCCCTGGGGGCCTCTAGAAGGGTCTGGGGGATTTTAGAAGGGTCCTGGGGGAGATCTAGAAGGGTCTTGGGGATTTTAGAAGGGTCCAGGGTGAATCTAGAAGGGTCTGGGGGCTTTTAGAAGGGTCCAGGGTGAATCTAGAAGGGTCTGGGGGCTTTTAGAAGGGTCCTGCGTGTCTCTAGAAGGGTCTGGGGTCTTTGAGAATGGTCCTAGGGGGCTCTAGAAGGGTCTGGGTGCTTTTAGAAGGGTCCTGGGGTGCTCTAGAAGGGTCTGGGGTCTTTTAGAAGTTTCCTGGGAGACTCTAGAAAGGTCTGAGGGCTTTCAGAAGGGGTCCTGTAGGGTCTCTAGAAGGGTCTGGGTGCTTTTAGAAGGGTCCTGTGGGGCTCTAGAAAGGTGTGGGGGCATTTAGAAAGGTCCTGGGGGGCTCTAGAAGGGTCTGGGTGCTTTTAGAAGGGTCCTGGGAGGCTCTAGAAGGGTCTGGGTGCTTTAAGAATGGTCCTGGGAGGCTCTAGAAGGGTCTGGGGGCTTTTTGAAGGCTCCAGGGGGGCCTCTAGAAAGGTCTGGGGGGCTATTAGAAGGGGTCCTGCGGGGGCTCTAGAAGGGTCTCCGGGCTATTAGAAGGATCCGGGGAGGGTCTAGAAGGCTCTGGGGGCTTTTAGAAGGGTCCTTGGGGGCTCTAGAAGGGTCTGGGGACCATTAGAGGAGACCTGGGTGCCTCTAGAAGGGTCTGGGGGAGTTTAGAAGGGTCCTGGGGGTCTTTAGAAGGGTCTGGGGGATTTTTGAATGGTCCTGGGGGGCTCTAGAATGCTCTGGGTGCTTTTACAAGTGTCCTGGGTGGCTTTAGAAGAGTGTGAGGGCTTTTAGAATGTTCCTGGTTGCATCTAGATGGCTCTGGGGACTTTTAGAAGGGTCCTGGGGGCCTCTAGATGGGTCTGAGGGATTTTAGAAGGTTCCTGGGTGGCTCTAGAAGGGTCTGGGTGATTTTAGAAGGGCCCTGGGTGGCTGTAGAATGGTCTGGGTGCTTTTAGAAGGGTCCTGGTGGGCTCTAGAAGAGTCTGGGGGCTTTTAGAAATGTCCTGGGTTGCTCTAGAATGTTCTGGGGGCATTTGAAAGGGTCCCGGGGGGCTCTAGAATGGTCTGGGGGCTTTTAGAAGGATCTTGGGGGCCTCTAGAAGGGTCTGGGGGCTTTTAGAAGGGTCCTGGGGGGCTCTAGAAGGGTGTGGGCGCTTTTAGAAGGGTCCTGGGGGCATCTAGAAGGCTCTGGGGGCTTTCAGAAGGGTCCTGGGGGCTTCTAGAAGGGTGTGAACGATTTTAGAAGGGTCCTGGGAGGCTGTAGAAGGGTCTGGGTGCTTTTAGAAGGATCCGGGGAGGGTCTAGAAGGGTCTGGGGGCTTTTAGATGGCTCCTGGGGGGCTCTAGAAGGGTCTGGGGTATTTTAGAAGGGTCCTGGGGGTGTCTAGAAGGGTCTGCTGGCTTTTAGAATGGTCCTGGGTGGCTATAGAAGGGTCTGGGGGCTTTTAGAAGGGTCCTGGTTGGATCTAGAAGGGTCTGGGGGCTTTTAGAAGGGTCCTGGGGAGCTCTAGAATTGTCTAGGGGCTTTTAGAAGGGTTCTGGGGAGCTCTAGAATTGTCTGGGGGCTTTTAGAAGGGTCCTAGGGGGCTCTAGAAGGGTCTGGGGGCTTTCAGAAGGGTCCTGCGGGCCTCTAGAAGGGTCTGAAGGATTTTAGAAGGGTCCTGGGAGGCTGTAGAAGGGTCTGGGTGCTTTTAGAAGAATCCGGGGAGGGTCTAGAAGGGTCTGGGGTCATTTAGAAGGGTCCTGGGGGGCTCTAGAAGGGTCTGGGGGCTTTTAGAAGGGTCCTGGGGTGCTCCAGAAGGGTCTGGAACCTTCTAAAAGGGTCCTGGGGGACTCTAGAAGGGTCTGAGGGATTTTAGAAGGGTCCTGGGAGGCTCTAGAAGGGTCTGGGTGCTTTTCGAAGGGTCCTGGGGGGCTGTAGAAGGGTCTGAGGGATTTTAGAAGGGTCCTGGTGGCCTCTAGAAAGGTTCAGTGCTTTTAGAATGGTCCTGGGGTCTCTAGAAGGGTTTGGGGTCTTTTAGAAGGGATTTGGGGGGCTCTAGAAGGGTCTGGGGGCTTTTAGATGGGTCCTGGGCGGCTCTAGAAGGGTCTGGGTGCTTTTAGAATGGTCCTGTGGGGTCTAGAAGGGTCTGGGGGTATTTAAAAGGGTCCTAGGGGGCTCTTGAAGGATCTGGGGACAGTTATTAGGGTCCTGAGGGGATGTTGAATGGTCTGAGTGCTTTTAGATGGGTCCTGTAGGGCTAAAAAAGGTTCCTAACCCTATCCCTAACCCTAACCCTAATTCTTATTCTATCCCTAACCCTAACCCTATCTCTTACTCTAATCCTAACTCTAACACAAACCCTAACACTAACCCTAACCCTAACCCTAACCCTAACCCTAACCCTAACCCTAACTCTAACTCTAACCCTAACCCTAACCCTAACCCTAACCCTAACCCTAACCCTAACTCCAACTCTAACTCTAACACTAACCCTAAACCTAACCCTAACCCTAACCCTAACCCTAACCCTAACTCCAACTCTAACTCTAACCCTAACCCTAAACCTAACCCTAACCCTAACCCTAACCCTAACCCTAACCCTAAACCTAACTCTAACACTAAACCTAACCCTAACCCTAACCCTAACCCTAACCCTAACCCTAACCCTAACCCTAACCCTAACCCTAACCCTAACCCTAACCCTAACCCTAACCCTAAACCTAACCCTAACCCTAACCCTAACCCTAACCCTAACCCTAACCCTAACCCTAACCCTGCCTCTAACCCCTAGAAGTATCTGGGGGCTTTTAGAAGAGTCCTTGAAGGATCTAGGAGGGTCTAGGGTCTCTAAAAAGGTTCCTAAGAGGCTCCGGAAGGGTCTGGGGTCTTTTAGAAGGGTCCTCGGTGGCTCTAGAAGGGTCTAGGGTATTGTAGAAGGGTCCTAAGGGGGTTTAGTAGGGCCTGGGGGGCTTTATAAGATTTTGGGGGCCATTATAAGGTTTTGGGGGGCTCTAGAAAGTCCGGGGGCTTTGAGAAGCACACTGGGGGCTCTAAAAGCGTCTGGGGGATTTTAGAATGTTCCTGGGGGCTCTAGACGTGTCTGGGTGCTTTTAGAAGGTTCCTGGGGGGCTCTAGAAGGGTCTGGGTGCTTCTAGAGCAAAAATTTTCATTTTGCACATTTGGGGAATTCGCAGGGGTCAGCACACCGGAGTGCAAAGGATGAGCCTGGCCTGGGAAAAGCACCTGCTTGATCAGGGTGTCTCCCCTGACAGCTAAGTACAAAGGCCCCAGAACATTCTAGAGCCCCCAAGGACCCTTCCAAAAGACCCCAGACCCTTCTGAAGACGTTCACGTTCCTTTGAAAAGGCCCCAGACCCTTCTAGAGCCTCCCAAGACCCTTCTAAAAGCCCCCAGACCCTTCTAGAGCCTCCCAGGACCCTTCTAAAAGTCCCCAGACCCTTCTAGACCCTCCCCGGATCCTTCTAAAAGCACCCAGACCCATCTGGATCCTCCCAGGACCCTTCTAATATCACCCAGACCATTCTAGAGGCCCCCAGGACCCTTCTAAAAGCCCCCAGACCCTTCTAGAGCATCCCAGGACCCTTCTGAAAGCCCCCAGACCTTTCTAGAGCCACCCAGGACCATTCTAAATGACCCCAGACCCATCTAGAGCCCCCCAGGACTCTTCTAAAAGCCTCCAGACCCTTCTAGAGGCCCCCAGGACCCTTCTGAATGCCCCCAGACCATTCTAGAGCCCCCCAGGACCTTTCTAAAAGCCTCCAGACCATTCTAGAGGCCCCCAGGACCATTCTGAAAGCACCCACACCCTTCTAGAGCTCCCCAGAACCCTTCTGAAAGCCCCTAAACCCTTCTAGAGCCCCCCAGGACCCTTCTAAAAGCACCCAGACGCTTCTAGAGCCCCACAGGACCCTTCTAAAAGCCCCCAGACCCTTCTAGACCCTCCCCGAATCCTTCTAAAAGCACCCTGACCATTCTAGAGCCTACCAGGACCCTTCTAATATACCGCAGACAATTCTAGAGGCCCCCAGGACCCTTCTAAAAGCCCCCAGAGCATTCTAGATGCCCCCAGGACCCTTCTAAAAGCCCTAACACCCTTCTAGAGCCCCCCAGGACCCTTCTAAGAGCACCCAAACCCTTCTAGATCCAACCCGAAACCTTCTAAAAGCCCCCAGACCCTTCAAGAGACACGCAGGACCCTTCTAAAAGACCCCAGACCCTTCTAGAGTCTCCCAGGACCCTTCTAAAAGCCCCCAGACCTTTCTAGAGCTCCCCAGGACCCTTCTAAAATCCCTCAGACCCTTCTAGAGGCCCCCAGGGCTCCTCTAATGGCCTCAAGACCCTTCTAGAGCCACCAAGGACCCTTCTAAAAGCCCCCAGACCCTTCTAGAGACACGCAGGACCCTTCTAAATGACCCAAGACCCTTCTAGAGCCTCCCAGGACCCTTCTAAAAGCACCCAGACACTTCTAGAGCTCCCCAGGACCCTTCTAAAATACACCAGACCCATCTAGAGGCCCCCAGGGCCCCTCTAATGGTCCCCAGACCCTTCTAGAGCCCCCAAGGACCCATCTAAAATTCCCCAGACCCTTCTACAGTCCCACAGGACCTTTCTAAAAGGCCCCAGACCCTTCTAGAGCCACCCAGGACCCTTCTTAAAGCACCCAGACCCTTCTAGAGCCCCGCAGGACCCTTCTAAAAGCCGCCAGACCCTTCTAGAGCCTCCCCGGATCCTTCTAAAATCATCCAGACATTTGTAGAGCCCCCCAGGACCCTTCTAAAAACTCCCAGACCCTTCTAGACCATCCCCGGATCCGTCTAAAATCCTCCAGACATTTGTAGACCCCCCCAGGACCCTTCTAAAAGACCCCAGACCCTGCTAGACCATCCCCGGATCCTTCTAAAAGCACCCAGACCCATCTAGAGCCACCCAGGACTCTTCTAAAAGCATCCAGACCCTTCTAGAGGCACCCAGGACCATTCTGAATGCCCCCAGACCTTTCTAGACCCCCCCGGACCCATCTAAAAGCCTCCAGACCCTTCTAGAGGCCCCCAGGACCCTTCTGAAAGCCCCCAAACCCTTCTAGAGCTCACCAGGACCCTTCTAAATGCACCCAGACACTTCTAGCGCCCCCCAGGACCCTTCTAAAAGCCCCCAGACCCTTCTAGAGCTCAGCAGGAACCTTCTAAAAGCTCCCAGACCCTTCTATAGCCCCCCAGGACCCTTCTAAAAGCACCCAGACCCTTCTAGAGCCACACAGGGCCCTTCTAAAAGCCACCAGACCCTTCTAGAAACACCCCGAATCCTTCAAAAAGCACCCAGACCTTTCTAGAGCTTCCCAGGTCCCTTCTAAAATCCCTCAGACATTTCTAGAGGCCCCCAGGACCCTTCTAAAGGCCCACAGAGCCTTCTAGATGCCTCCAGGACCCTTCTAAAAGCCCTCACACCATTCTAGAGCACCCCAGGACCCTTCTAAAAGGACCCAGACCCTTATAGAGCCGCCCAGGACTCTTCTAAATGCGCCCAGACCCTTCTAGAGACCCGCAGGACCCTTCTAAAAGCCCCCAGACCCTTCTAGAGCTGCCCAGGACCCTTCTAAACTCCCCCAGACCCTTCTAGAGGCACCCAGGGCTCCTCTAATGGTCCCCAGACCCTTCTAGAGCCCCCAAGGACCCTTCTAAAAGACCCCAGACCCTTCTAGAGACACACAGGACGCTTCTAAAAGAACCCAGACCCTTCTAGAGCCTCCCAGGATCCTTCTAAAATCTCCCAGACCCTTCTAGAGGACCCCAGTGCCCCTCTAATTGTCCCCAGACCCTTCTAGAGCCCCCCAGGACCCTTCAAAAAGCCCCCAGACCCTTCTAGAGCCTCCACGGACCCTTCTAAAAGCCCCTGAACCCTAACAGAGCCCCCCAGGACCCATCTAAAAGCCCCCAGACCCTTCTAGAGCCACCAAGGACCCTTCTAAAAGCACCCAGACAATTCTAGAGGCCCCCAGGACCATTCTAAAAGCACCCAGACCCTTCTAGAGCCCCGCAGGACCCTTCTAAAAGCCCCCAGACCTTTCTAGAGGCCCCCTGAACCCTTCAAAAAGACCCCAGACCCTTCTAGAGCCTCCCATGACCATTCTAAAAGCACCCAGACCCCTCTTGAGCCCCACAGGACCCTTCTAAAAGCACCCAAACCCTTCTAGAGACCCCCAGGACCTTTCTAAAAGCACCCAGACCCTTCTAGAGCCCCCTAGGACCCTTCTGAAAGACCCCAGAGCCTTCTAGATTCCCCCAGGACCCTTCTAAAAGCCCCCAGACCCTTCTAGAGACAGGCAGGACCCTTCTAAAAGCCCCCAGACCATTCTAGATTCTCCCAGGACCCTTCTAAAAGCCCCCAGACCCTTCTAGAGCTCCTCAGGAAGCTTCTAAA
Organism: Clamator glandarius; assembly: GCA_033459285.1. Taxonomy (NCBI): domain Eukaryota; kingdom Metazoa; phylum Chordata; class Aves; order Cuculiformes; family Cuculidae; genus Clamator; species Clamator glandarius. Next base: position 47,312 of record JAUNZM010001979.1, on the reverse strand, counting down.
ATCTCCTAGACCCTTCTAGAGGACCCCAGGCCTCCTCTAATGGTCCCCAGACCCTTCTAGAGCCTCCCAGGACCCTTCTAAAAGCCCCCAGAGCCTTCTAGACCCTCCCCGGATCCTTCTAATAGCCCCCAGACCCTTCTAGAGCCCCCCAGGACCCTTCTAAAAGCACCCACACCCTTCTAGAGCCTCCACGGACCATTCTAAAAGCCCCCGGACCCTTCTAGAGCCCCCCAGGACCCATCTAAAAGCCCCCAGACCCTTCTACAACCCCACAGGACCCTTCTAAAAGCACTCAGACCATTCTAGAGCCTCCCAGGACCCTTCTAAAAGCCGCCAGACCCTTCTAGAGCCTTCCCGGATCCTTCTAAAATCCTCCAGACATTTGTAGAGCCCCCCAGGACCCTTCTAAAAGCCCCCAGACCCTTCTAGAGCTCCCCAGGACCCTTCTAAAAGCCCCCAGACCCTTCTAGAGCTCCCCAGGACCCTTCTAAATGCCCCCAGACCCATCTAGAGCACCCCAGGACTCTTCTAATAGACTCCAGACCCTGCTAGATGTCCCCAGGACCCTTCTAAAAGACCCCAGACCCTTCTAGAGTCTCCCAGGACCATTCTAAAAGTCCCCAGACCCTTCTAGAGGCACCCAGGACCCTTCTACAAGCCCCCAGACGCATCTAGAGCTCCCCAGGAACCTTCTAAAAGCACCCAGATTCTTCTAGAGCCCCCCAGGACCCTTCTAAAAGCACCCAGACTCTTCTAGAGCCCCACAAGACCCTTCTAAAATCCCTCAGACACTTCTAGAGGCCCCCAGGACCCTTCTAAAAGCCCCCAGAGCCTTCTGGATGCAACCAGGACCCTTCTAAAAGCCCTCACACCCTTCTAGAGCAACCCAGGAGCCTTCTAAAAGCCCCCAGACCCTTCTAGAGCCCCCCAGGACCCTTCTAAAAGCCCCCAGACCCTTCTAGAGACCCGCAGGACCCTTCTAAATGCCCCCAGACCCTTCTAGATTCTCCCTGGTCCGTTCTAAAAGCCCCCAGACCCTTCTAGATCACACCAGGACCCTTCTAAACTCCCCCAGACCCTTCTAGAGGCCCCCAGCGCTCCTCTAATGGTCCCCAGACCCTTCTAGAGCCCCACAGGATCCTTCTAAAAGCACCCAGACCCTTCTAGAGCTCCCCAGGACCCTTCTAAAAGCCTCCAGACCCTTCTAGAGGCCCCCAGGCCCATTCTAAAAGCCCCCAGACCTTTCTAGAGCCCCCCAGGACCCTTCTAAGAGCCCCCAGACCCTTCTAGAGCTCCCCAGGACCCTTCTAAAAGCCCCCAGACCCTTCTAGAGGCACCCAGGACCCTTCTAAAAGCTCCCAGACCCTTCTAGACCCTCCCCGAATCCTTCTAAAAGCAACCAGACCCTTCTAGTGCCTCCCAGGACCCTTTTAAAATCCCTCAGACACTTCTAGAGGCCCCCAGGACCCTTCTAAATGCCCTCAGAGCGTTCGAGATGCCACCAGGACCCTTCTAAAAGAACTCACACCCTTCTAGAGCAACCCAGGACCCTTCTAAAAGCCCCCAGACCCTTCTAGAGCCCCCCAGGACCCTTCTAAAAGCCCCCAGACCCTTCTAGAGACCCGCAGGACCCTTCTAAATGCCCCCAGACCCTTCTAGAGTCTCCCTGGTCCGTTCTAAAAGACCCCAGACTATTCTAGACCTCCCGAGGACCCTTCTAAAATCACCCAGACCCTTCTAGAGGCTCCCAGTGCCCCTCTAATGGTCCCCAGACCATTCTACAGCCCCTAAGGACCATTCTAAAAGCCCCCAGACCCTTCTATAGCCACCCAGGACCATTCTAAAAGCACCCAGACCCTTCTAGAGCCACCCAGGACCCTTCTAAAACCCCCCAGACTCTTCTAGAGCCCCCCAGGACCCTTCTAAAAGCCCCCAGACCTTTCTAGAGGCCCCCAGGATCCTTCTAAAATACCCCAGACCCTTCTAGATGACCACAGGACCCTTCTAAATGCCCCCAGACCCTTATAGAGCCCCCCAGGACCCTTCTAAAAGCATCCAGACTATTCTAGAGCCTACCAGGACCCTTCTAAAAGCCCCCAGACCCTTCTAGACCCTCCCAGAATCCTTCTAAAAGCACCCAGGCCATTCTAGAGCCTCCCAGGACCCTTCTAAAATCCCTCAGACTCTTCTAGAACCCCCCAGGACCCTTCTAAAAGCACCCAGAGCCTTCTGGATGCAACCAGGACCCTTCTAAAAGCCCTCACACCCTTCTAGAGCACCCCAGGACCCTTTTAAAAGCCCCCAGAAACTTCTAGAGCCCCCCAGGACCCTTCTAAAAGCTCCCAGACCCTTCTAGAGACCCGCAGGACCCTTCTAAATGCCCCCAGACCCTTCTAGAATATACCTGGTCCGTTCTAAAAGCCCCCAGACCCTTCTAAATTTCCCCAGGACCCTTCTAAACTCCCCCAGACCCTTCTAGGTGCCACCAGGGCTCCTCTAATGGTCCCCAGACCCTTCTAGAGCCACCAAGGACCCTTCTAAAAGCCCCCAGACCCCTCTATAGCCACCCAGGACCATTCTAAAAGCACCCAGACCCTTCTAGAGCCACCCAGGACCCTTCTAAAATCCCCCAGACAATTCTAGACCTCCCGAGGACCCTTCTAAAATCACCCAGACCCTTCTAGAGGCTCCCAGTTCCCCTCTAATGGTCCCCAGACCCTTCTAGATTCTCCCAGGACCCTTCTAAAAGCCCCCAGACCCCTCTATAGCCACCCAGGACCATTCTAAAAGCACCCAGACCCTTCTAGAGTCACCCAGGACCCTTCTAAAAGCACCCAGACCCTTATAGAGCCCCCCAGGACCCTTCTAAAAGCATCCAGACTATTCTAGAGCCTACCAGGACCCTTCTAAAAGCCCCCAGACCCTTCTAGACCCTCCCAGAATCCTTCTAAAAGCACCCAGGCCATTCTAGAGCCTCCCAGGACCCTTCTAAAATCCCTCAGACTCTTCTAGAACCCCCCAGGACCCTTCTAAAAGCACCCAGAGCCTTCTGGATGCAACCAGGACCCTTCTAAAAGCCCTCACACCCTTCTAGAGCACCCCAGGACCCTTTTAAAAGCCCCCAGAAACTTCTAGAGCCCCCCAGGACCCTTCTAAAAGCTCCCAGACCCTTCTAGAGACCCGCAGGACCCTTCTAAATGCCCCCAGACCCTTCTAGAATATACCTGGTCCGTTCTAAAAGCCCCCAGACCCTTCTAAATTTCCCCAGGACCCTTCTAAACTCCCCCAGACCCTTCTAGGTGCCACCAGGGCTCCTCTAATGGTCCCCAGACCCTTCTAGAGCCACCAAGGACCCTTCTAAAAGCCCCCAGACCCCTCTATAGCCACCCAGGACCATTCTAAAAGCACCCAGACCCTTCTAGAGCCACCCAGGACCCTTCTAAAATCCCCCAGACAATTCTAGACCTCCCGAGGACCCTTCTAAAATCACCCAGACCCTTCTAGAGGCTCCCAGTTCCCCTCTAATGGTCCCCAGACCCTTCTAGATTCTCCCAGGACCCTTCTAAAAGCCCCCAGACCCCTCTATAGCCACCCAGGACCATTCTAAAAGCACCCAGACCCTTCTAGAGTCACCCAGGACCCTTCTAAAAGCCCCCAGACTCTTCTAGAGCCCCCCAGGACCATTCTAAAAGCCCCCAGACCTTTCTAGAGGCCCCCAGGATCCTTCTAAAATCCCCCAGACCCTTCTAGAGCCCCCCAGGACCCTTCTAAATGCCCCCAGACCCTTATAGAGCCCCCCAGGACCCTTCTAAAAGCATCCAGACTATTCTAGAGGCCCGCAGGACCCTTCTAAATTCCCCCAGACCCTTCTAGAGCCCCAAAGGACCCTTCTAAAAGACCCCAGACCATTCTAGAGCCCCCCAGGTCTCTAATAAAAGCCACCAGACCCTTCTAGAGAAGCCCAGGGCCCCTCTAAAAGCACCCAGACCCTTCTAGAGAAACCCAGGACCCTTCAAAAACAACCCAGACCCTTCTAGACCCTCCCCGGATCTTTCTAAATGCCCCCAGACCCTTCTAGAGCCCTCCAGGACCATTCTAAAAGATTCCAGACCCTTCTAAAGCCCCCAGGACCCTTCTAAAAGCCCCCAGACCCTTCTAAATCCTCCCCGTATCCTTCTAAGAGCCCCCAGACCCTTCTAGAGGCCGCCAGGACCCTTCTAAAAGCCGCCAGACCCCTCTAGAGCCTCACCGGATCCTTCTAAAAGCCCACAGACCCTTCTAGATGCCTCCAGGACCCTTCTAAAAGCCTCCAGACATTTGTAGAGCCCCCCAGGACCCTTCTAAACGCCCCCAGACCCTTCTAGAACATCCCCGGATCCTTCTAAAAGTACCCAGGCCCATCTGGATCCTCCCAGGACCCTTCTAAAAGACCCCAGACCCATCTAGAGGCCCCCAGGACCCTTCTAATAGCACCCAGACCCTTCTAAAGCCCGTCAGGACCCTTCTGAAAGCCCCCAGACCCTTCTAGAGCTCCCAAGGACCCTTCTAAATGACCCCAGACCTTTCTAGAGGACCCCAGGATCCTTCTAAAATCCCCCAGACCCTTCTAGAGCCCCCCAGGAGCTTTCTAAATGCCCCCAGACCCTTCTAGAGCCCCCCAGGACCTTCTAAAAGCCTCCAGACTTTTCTAGAGGCCCGCAGGACCCTTCTGAAAGCCCCCAGACCCTTCTAGAGAAGCCCAGGGCCCCTCTAAAAGCACCCAGACCATTCTAGAGCTCCCCAGGACCCATCTAAAAGCCCTCAGACCCTTCTAGAGCCCCCCTGGACCCTTCTAAAATCCCCCAGACCCTTCTAGAGCCACACAGGACCCTTCTAAAAGCCCCAGACCCTTCTAGACCCTCCCCGGATCCTTCTAAAAGCAACCAGACCCTTCTAGAGCCTCCCAGGACCCTTCTAAAATCCCTCAGACACTTCTAGAGGCCCCCAGGACCCTTCTAAAAGCCCCCAGAGACTTCTGCATGCCCACAGGACCATTCTAAAAGCCCTCACACCCTTCTAGAGCCCACCAGGACCCTTCTAAAAGCCGCCAGACCCTTCTAAAGCCCCCCAGGACCCTTCAAAAAGCCCCCAGACCCTTCTAGAGACCCGCAGGACCCTTCTAAATGCACCCAGACCCTTCTAGAGCTCCCCAGGACCCTTCTAAAATACCCCAGACCCTTCTAGAGGCCCCCAGGGCCCCTCTATTGGTCCCCAGACCCTTCTAGAGCCCCCAAGGACCATTCTAAAAGCCCCCAGACCCTTCTAGAGACCCGCAAGACCCTTCTAAAAGCACCCAGACCCTTCTACAGCCTACCAGGACCCTTCTAAAAGACCCCAGACCCTTCTAGAGCTCCCCAGGACCCTTCTAAAATCCCCCAGACCCTTCTAGAGCTCCCAGGACCCATCTAAAACCCCCCAGACACATCTTGAGGCACCCAGGACCATTCCAAAAGCCCCCAGACCCTTCTAGAGACCCGCAAGACCCTTCTAAAAGCACCCAGACCCTTCTACAGCCTACCAGGACCCTTCTAAAAGACCCCAGACCCTTCTAGAGCTCCCCAGAACCCTTCTAAAATCCCCCAGACCCTTCTAGAGCTCCCAGGACCCTTCTAAAAGCCCCAGACACATCTTGAGGCACCCAGGACCCTTCCAAAAGCCCCCAGACCCTTCTAGAGCCACCCAACGACCCTTCTCAAAGAACCCAGACCCTTCGAGAGCCCGCCAGGACACTTCTATAAGCACCCAGACCCTTCTAGACGACCCCAAGACCCCTCTTAAGGACCCCCGTCTCTCCTAGAAGGGTCTCGGGGCTTTTAGAAGGGCCCTGGGGGGCTCTAGAAGGGTCTGGGGGCTTTTAGAAGGGTTCTGGGCTTCTCTAGAAGTGTCTGGGGACTTATAGAAGGGTTCTGGGGGCCTCTAGAAGGGTCTGGGATCTATTAGAGGGGTTCGGGGGGGCTCTAGAAGGGTCTGGAGGCTTTTAGAAGGGTCTTGGGTGGCTCTAGAAGGGTCTGGGTGCTTTTAGAATAATCCGGGGAGGGTCTAGAAGGGTATGGGTTCTTTTAGAATAGTCCTGGGAGGTTTTAGAAGGGTCTGGGGTCTTTTAGAATGATCAGGGGAGGGTCTAGAAGGGTCTGGGCGCTTTTAGACGGGTCCTGGGGGGCTCTAGAAGGGTCTGGAGGCTTTTAGAGGGGTTCTGGGGGGGCCTAGAAGGGTCTCGGTTCATTTAGAAGGATCCGGGGAGGGTCTAGAAAGGTCTGGTAGCCTTAAGAATGGTCCTGGGAGGCTCTAGAAGGGTCTGGGTGCTTTTAGAAGGGTCCTGGGAGGATCTAGAAGGGTCTGGGGGCTTTTAGAAGGGTCCTGGGGGGCTCTAGAGGGTTCTGTGGGCTTTTAGAAGGGTCCTGGGGGTCTCCAGAAGCTTCTGGGGGCTTTTAGAAGGGCCCTCGGATGCTCTAGAATGGTCTGGGGGTTTTTAGACGGGTCCTGGGGGGCTCTAGAAGGGTCTGGAGGCTTTTAGAGGGGTTCTGGGGGTCCCTAGAAGGGTCTGGGTTCATTTAGAAGGATCCGGGGAGGGTCTAGAAAGGTCTAGGGGCTTTTAGAAGGATCCTGGGAGGCTCTAGAAGGGTCTGGGGGCCTTTAGAATGGTCCTGGGGGGCTCTAGAATGGTCTGGGGGCTTTTAGAAGGGTCCTAGGGGCCTCTAGAATGGTCTGGGGGCTTTTAGAATGATCCGGGGAGGGTCTAGAAAGGTCTGGGGCCTTAAGAATGGTCCTGGGAGGCTCTAGAAGGGTCTGGGTGCTTTTAGAAGGGTCCTGGGTGGCTCTAGAGGGTTCTGTGGGCTTTTAGAATGGTCCTGGGGGTCTCCAGAAGCGTCTTGGGGCTTTTAGAAGGGCCCTCGGATGCTCTAGAAGGGTCTGGAATCTTTTAGAAGGGTCCTAGGGGGCTCTAGAATGTTCTGGGGGCTTTCAGAAGGGTCCTGGGTGTCTCTAGAAGGGTCTGGGTGCTTTTAGAAGGGTCCTGGGGGGCTCTAGAAGGGTCTGGGTGCCTTTAGAATGGTCCTGGGGGGCTCTAGAATGTTCTGCTGGTTTTTAGAATGGTCCTGGGGTCCTCTAGAAGGGTCTAGGGGCTTTTAGAAGGGTCCTGGGGTGCTCTAGAAGGGTCTGGGGACATTTAGAAGGGTCCTAGTGTGCTCTAGAAGGGACGGGGTGCCTTAAGAGGGACCCTGGGGGACTCTAGAAGGGTATGGGGGCTTTTAGAAGGGTCCTGGAGGGCTCTAGAAGGGTCTAGGGGCTTTTAGAAGGGTCCTGGCGGGCTCTAGAAGTGTCTGGGGGCTTTTATAAGGGTCCTGGGGGTCTCTAGAAGGGTCTGGGGGCTTTGGAATGGTCCTGGGAGGCTCTAGAAGGGTCTGGGTTCTTTTAGAAGGATCCGGGGAGGGTCTAGAAGGGTCTGAGGTCTTTTAGAAGGGTCATGGGGGGCTCTAGAAGGGTCTGGGGGCTTTTAGAATGATCCGGGGACGGTCTAGAAGGGTCTGGCTGCTTTTTGAAGGATCCTAGGGGGCTCTAGAAGGGTCTGGGGGCTTTTAGAAGGATCCGGGGAGGGTCTAGAAGGGTCTGGGGGCTTTTAGAAAGGTCCTGGGGGGCTCTAGAACGGTCTGGTTGCTTTTAGAAGGGTCCTAGGAAACTCTAGAAGGGTCTGGGTGCTTTTAGAAGGGTCCTGGGGGGCTCTAGAAGGGTCTGGGTTCTTTTAGAAGGGTCCTGGGTGGCTCTAGAAGGGTCTGGGGGCTTGTAGAAAGGTTCTGGTAGGCTCTAGGATGGTCTGGGGGCTTTTAGAAGGGTCCTGGGGTGCTCTAGAAAGGTCTGGGGGCTTTTAGAAGGGTCCTGGGAGGCTCTAGAAGTGTCTGTGGGCTTTTAGATGGGTCCTGGGTGGCTCTAGATGGGTCTGGTGGCTTTTAGAAGGGTCCTGGGAGTCTCTAGAAGGGTCTGGGGGCTTTTAGATGGGTCCTGGGTTGCTCTAGAAGGGTATGGGGGCTTTTAGAAGGGTCCTGGGAGTCTCTAGAAGGGTCTGGGGGCTTTTAGAAGGGTCCTGGGAGTCTCTAGAAGGGTCTGGGGTCATTTAGAAATGTCCTGGGGGGCTCTAGAAGGGTCTGGGGGATTTTAGAAGGATCCTGGCGGCCTCTAGAAAGGTCTGGGGGCCTTTAGAAGGGTCCTGCGTGTCTCTAGAATGGTATGGGGGCTTTTAGAATGGTCCTTGGGGGCTCTAGAAGGGTCTGGGGACCATTAGAGGGGCCCTAGGGGCCTCTAGAAAGGTCTGGGGGCTTTTAGAATGGTCCTTGGGGCCTCTAGAAGGGTCTGGGGACCACTAGAGGGGCCCTGGATGCCTCTAGAAAGGTCTGGGGTATTTTAGAAGGGTCCTGGGGAGCTCTAGAAGGGTCTGGGGGCTTTTAGAAGGGTCCTGGGAGACTCTAGAAGTGTCTGGGGGCTTTTAGAAAGGTCCTGGGGGGCTCTAGAAGGGTGTGAGGGCTTTTAGAATGGTCCTGTGGGCATCTAGAAGTCTCTGGGGGCTTTTATAAGGGTACTGGTAGCTCTAGAAGGGTCTGGGGGATTTTTTAAGGGTCCTGGGAGGCTCTAGAAGGGTCTGGGTGCTTTTAGAAGGATCCGGGGAGGGTCTAAAAGGGTCTGGGGTCTTTTAGAAGGGTCCTGGTTGTCTCTAGAAGGGTCTGGGGTCTATTAGAAGGATCCAGGGATGGTCTACAAGGGTCTGGGGTCTTTTAGAAGGGTCCTGCCGGTCTCTAGAAGGGTCTTGGGGCTTTTAGAAGGGTCCTTGGGGGCTCTAGAAGGGTCTGGGGACCATTAGAGGGGCCCTAGGGGCCTCTAGAAGGGTCTGGGGGTTTTAGAAGGGTCCTGGGGAGCTCTAGAGGGGTCTGAGTGCTTTTAGAGGTGCCCTGGGCTTCTCTAGAAGGGTCTGGGGGCTTTTAGAAGAGTCCTGGGGGGCTCTAGAAGGGTCTGCGGGCTTTTAGAAGGACACGTGGAATATCTAGAAGGGTCTGGGGGCTTTTAGAAGGGTCCTGGGCGGTTCTAGAAGGGTCTGGGGGCTTTCAGAAGGGTCCTGCGGGCCTCTAGAAAAGTCTTGAGGCTTTTAGAAGGTCCTGGGGGGCTCTAGAATGGTCTGGGGGCATTTAGAAGGGTCCTGCGGGGCTCTAGAAGGGTCTGGGGGATTTTAGAAGGATCCTGGGGGCCTCTAGAAAGGTCTGGGGGCATTTAGAAGGGTCCTGGGGTGCTCTAGAAGGGTCTGGGGCCTTTCAGAAGGGTCCTGAGGGGCTCTAGAAGGGTCTGGGGGCTATTAGATGGGTTCTTGTTGCCTCTAGAAGGGTCTGGGTTCTTTTAGAAGGGTCCTGGGAGGATCCAGATGGGTCTGGGTACTTTTAGAAGGATCCGGGGAGGTTCTAGAAGGGTCTGGGGGCGTTTAGAAGGGTCCTGGGTGGCTCTACAAATGTCTGGAGGGTTTTAGAATGGTCCTGGGGGCATCTAGAAGGGTCTATGGGCCTTTAGAAGGATCCGGGGAGGCTCTAGAAGGGTCTGGCGGCTTTTAGAAGGGTCCTGGGGTCCTCTAGAAGGGTCTGGGGGCATTTAGAAAAATACGGGGAGGATCTAGAAGGGTCTGGGGGCGATTAGAAGGGCCCTGGGGGGCTCTACAAATGTCTGGAGGGTTTTAGAATGGTCCTGGGGGCATCTAGAAGGGTCTATGGGCCTTTACAAGGATCCGGGGAGGCTCTAGAAGGGACTGGCGGCTTTTAGAAGGGTCCTGGGGTCCTCTAGAAGGGTCTGGGGGCATTTAGAAGGATACGGGGAGTATCTAGAAGGGTCTGGGGGATTTTAGAAGGGTCCTGCGGTCTTCTAGAATAGTCTGGATGCTTTTAGAAGGGTCCTGGGGGGCTCTATAAGTGTCTGGGGGCTTTTAGAATGGTCCTTGGCGGCTCTAGAAGGGTCTGGGGACCATTAGAGGGCCACTGGGAGCCTCTAGAAGGGTCTGGGTGATTTTAGAATTTTCCTCGGGAGGTCTAGAATTGTCTGGGGGCTTTTAGAAAGGTCCTGGGAGGCTCTAGAAGGGTCTGGGGGCTTTTAGAAGAGTCCTGCGTGTCTCTAGAAGGGTCTGGGGGCTTTTAGAAGGGTCCTTGGGGGCTCTAGAAGGGTGTGGGGACCACTAGAGGAGCCCTGTGGGCCTCTAGAAGGGTCTGGGGTATTTTAGAAGGGTCCTGAGGAGCTCTAGAAGGGTCTGGGGGCGTTTAGAAGGGTCCTGGGAGACTCTAGAAGGGTCTGGGGGCATTTAGAAGCGTCCTGCGGGTCTCTAGAAGGGTCTGGGGGCTTTTAGAAGGGTCCTGGGGGGCTCTAGAAGTGTCTGGGGGCTTTTAGAAGGGTCCAGGGGGGCTCTAGAAGGGTCTGGGGGCTTTTAGAAGGGTCCTGGGGGGCTCTAGAAGGGTCTGGGGGCTTTTAAAAGGGTCCTGGGGTGCACTAGAAGGGTGTGTGGGCTTTTAGAAGGGTCTTGGGGGCATCTAGAAGACTCTGGGAACTTTTAGAAGGGTCCTGGGGGCCTCTAGAAGTGTCTGAGGGATTTTAGAATGGTCCTGGGAGGCTCTGGAATGGTCTGGGTGCTTTTAGAAGGATTCGGGGAGGGTCTAGAAGAGTCTGGGGGCATTTAGAAGGGTCCTGTGGGGCTCTAGAAGGGTCTGGGTGCTTTTAGAAGGGTCCTGGGGGGCTCTAGAAGGGTCTGGGTGCTTTTAGAAGGGTCCTGGGGAGCTCTAGAAGGGTCTGGGGGCTTTTAGAAGGGTCCTGAGTGGCGCTAAAAGTGTCTGGGTGCATTTAGAAGGGTACTGGGGAGCTCTAGAAGGGTCTGGGGGCTTTCAGAAGGGTCCTGGGGGCCTCTAGAAGGGTCTGGAGGCTTTTAGAAGAGTTCTGGGGGGCTCTAGAAGGGTCTGGGCGCATTCAGAAGGGTCCTGGCGTCCTCTAGAAGGGTCTGGATGGTTTTAGAAGAGTCCTGGGGGGCTCTAGATGGGTCTGGGGACATTTAGAAGGGTCCTGTGGGGCTCTAGAATGGTCTCGGGGAGTTTAGATAGGTCCTGGGGAGCTCTAGAAGGGTCTGGGTCCTTTTAGAAGAGTCCTGGGAGACTCTAGAAGGGTCTGAGTGCTTTTAGAAGGGTCCTGCGGTCTCTAGAAGGGTCTGGGTTCTTTTAGAAGGGTCCTGGGTGGCTCTAGAAGGGTGTGAGGTCTTTTAGAAGGGTCCTGGGGGCATCTCGAAGACTCTGATGGCTTTTAGAAGGGTCCTGGGGGCCTCTAGAAGTATCTGAGGGATTTTAAAAGGGTCCTGGGAGGCTCTAGAAGGGTCTGGTTGATTTTAGAAGAATTCGGTGAGGGTCTAGAAGGGTCTGGTGGCTTTTAGAAGGGTCCTGTGGGGCTCTAGAAGGGTCTGAGTGCTTTTAGAAGGGTCCTGGGTGCCTCTCGAAGGGTCTGGGGGCTTTTAGAAGGGTCCTGGGGAGCTCTAGAAGGGTCTGGGTGCTTTTAGAACGGTCCTGAGGCCTCTAGAAGGGTCTGGGGGATTTTAGAAGGGTCCTGGGTGTCTCTAGAAGGGTCTGGGGGCTTTTAGAAGGGTTCTGTGGGCATCTAGAAGGGTCTGGAGGCTTTATAGAAGGGTCCTAGGGGGCTCTAGAAGGGTCTGGGGGCATTCAGAAGGGTCCTTCGGGCCTCTAGAAGGGTCTGGAGTCTATTAGAAGAGTCCTGGGGGGCTCTAGATGGGTCTGGGTGCTTTCAGAAGTGTCCTGGGGGGCTCTAGAAGGGTCTGGGGGCTTTTAGAAGGGTCCTGGGTTCATCTAGAAGGGTCTGGGGGACTTTAAGAAAGGTCCTGGGAGGATCCAGATGGGTCTGGGTGGTTTTAGAAGGATCCGGGGATGGTCTAGAAGGGTCTGGGTGCTTTTAGAAGGGTCCTGGGGGGCTCTACAAATGTCTGGAGGATTTTAGAAGGATCCGGGGATGGTCTAGAAGGGTCTGGGTGCTTTTAGAAGGGTCCTGCGGGGCTCTAGAAGGGTCTGGGTGCTTTCAGAAGGGTCCCGGGAGCCTCTAGAAGGGTCTGGGCGCATTCAGAAGGGTCCTGGCGTCCTCTAGAAGGGTCTGGATGCTTTTAGAAGAGTCCTGGGGGGCTCTAGATGGGTCTGGGGACATTTAGAAGGGTCCTGTGGGGCTCTAGAATGGTCTCGGGGAGTTTAGATAGGTCCTGGGGAGCTCTAGAAGGGTCTGGGTGCTTTTAGAAGAGTCCTGGGAGACTCTAGAAGGGTCTGAGGGATTTTAAAAGGGTCCTGGGAGGCTCTAGAAGGGTCTGGTTGATTTTAGAAGAATTCGGTGAGGGTCTAGAAGGGTCTGGTGGCTTTTAGAAGGGTCCTGTGGGGCTCTAGAAGGGTCTGAGTGCTTTTAGATGGGTCCTGGGTGCCTCTAGAAGGGTATGGGGGCTTTTAGAAGGGTCCTGGGGAGCTCTAGAAGGGTCTGGGTGCTTTTAGAACGGTCCTGAGGCCTCTAGAAGGGTCTGGGGGATTTTAGAAGGGTCCTGGGTGTCTCTAGAAGGGTCTGGGGGCTTTTAGAAGGGTCCTGGGGGCATCTAGAAGGGTCTGGAGGCTTTATAGAAGGGTCCTAGGGAGCTCTAGAAGGGTCTGGGGGCATTCAGAAGGGTCCTTCGGGCCTCTAGAAGGGTCTGGAGTCTATTAGAAGAGTCCTGGGGGGCTCTAGATGGGTCTGGGTGCATTTAGAAGGGTCCTGGTGGCTCTAGAAGGGTCTGGGTGCTTTCAGAAGTGTCCTGGGGGGCTCTAGAAGGGTCTGGGGGCTTTTAGAATGGTCCTGGGTTCATCTAGAAGGGTCTGGGGGCTTTTAGAAAGGTCCTGGGAGGATCCAGATGGGTCTGGGTGGTTTTAGAAGGATCCGGGGATGGTCTAGAAGGGTCTGGGTGCTTTTAGAAGGGTCCTGGGGGGCTCTACAAATGTCTGGGTGGTTTTAGAAGGATCCGAGGATGGTCTAGAAGGGTCTGGGTGCTTTTAGAAGGGTCCTGGGGGGCTCTACAAATGTCTGGAGGATTTTAGAAGGATCCGGGGATGGTCTAGAAGGGTCTGGGTGCTTTTAGAAGGGTCCTGCGGGGCTCTAGAAGGGTCTGGGTGCTTTCAGAAGGGTCCTGGGAGCCTCTAGAAGGGTCTGGGTGCTTTCAGAAGGGTACTGGGTGGCTCTAGAAGGGTCTGGGGGCTTTTAGAAGGGTCTTGTGGGGCTGTAGAAGGGTCTGGGGTCTTTTAGATGGGTCCTGGGGGGCTCTAGAAGGGTCCGGGGGCTTTTAGAATGGTCCGTGGAGGCTCTAGAAGGGTCTGGGTGCTTTTAGAAGGGTCCTGGGGGGCTCTAGAAGGGTCTGGGGGCTATTAGAAGCATCCGGGGAGGGTCTAGAAGGCTCTGGGGGCTTTTAGAAGGGTCCTTGGTGGATCTAGAAGGGTCTGGGGACCATTAGAGGAGCCCTGGGGTGCTGTAGAAGGGTCTGGGGGATTTTAGAAGGGTCCTGAGGAGCTCTAGAAGGGTCTGAGGGCTTTTACAATGGTCCTGGGAGAATCTAGAAGGGTCTGGGGGCTTTTAGAAGGGTCCTGCGTGTCTCTAGAAGGGTCTGGGGGCTTTTAGAAGGGCCCTGGAGGACTCTAGAAGGCTCTGGGGTCTTTGAGAAGGGTCCTATTGGGCTCTAGAAGGGTCTGGGTGTTTTTAGAAGGGTCCTGGAGTGCTCTAGAAGGGTCTGGGAGCTTTTAGAAGGGTCCTGGGAGACGCTAGAAGGGTCTGAGGGCTTTTAGAAGGGTCCTGTAGGGTCTCTAGAAGGGTCTGGGGCTTTTAGAAGGGTCCTGCGAGGCTCTAGAAGGGTCTGGGGGCTTATAGAATGGTCCTGGGGGTCTCTAGAAGTGTCTGGGTGCTTTTAGAAGGGTCCTGGGAGGCTCTAGAAGGGTCTGGGTGCTTTTAGAATGGTCCTGGGAGACTCTAGAAGGGTCTAGGTGCTTTTAGAAGGGTCCTGGGTGGCTCTAGAAGGGTCTGGGGGCTTTTAGAATGGTCCTGTGGGGCTATGGAAGTGTCTGGGGGCTTTTAGAAGGGTCCTGGGTGGCTCTAGAAGGGTCTGGGGGCTTTTAGAATGGTCCTGTGGGGCTGTTGAAGGGTCTGGGGGCTTTAGATGGGTCCTGGGGTGCTCTGGAAGGTTCCGGGGGCTTTCAGAAGGGTCCGTGGAGGCTCTAGAAGGGTCTGAGGGCTTTTAGAAGGGTCCTGGGGTGCTCTAGAAGGGTCTGGGGTCTATTAGAACGATCCTGGGATGGTCTAGAATGGTCTGGGGGCTTTTAGAAGGGTCCTTGGGGGCTATAGAAGGGTCTGGGGACCATTAGAGGGGCACTGGGGTCCTCTAGAAGGGTCTGGGAGAATTTAGAAGGGTCCTGGGGAGCTCTAGTATTGTCTGGGGGCTTTTAGAAGGGTCCTGGGAGGCTCTAGAATGGTCTGGGGTCTTTTAGAAGGGTCCTGCGTGACTCTAGAAGGGTCTGGAGGCTTTTAGAAGGGTCCTTGGGGGCTCTAGAATGGTCTGGGGACCATTAGAGGAGCCCTGGGTGCCTCTAGAAGGGTCTGGGGGAGTTTAGAAGGGTCCTGGGCAGCTCTAGAAGGGTCTGGGTTCTTTTAGAAGGGTCCTGGGGGAATATAGAAGGGTCTTGGGGCATTTAGAAGGGTCCTGCGGGTTTCTAGAAGGGTCTGGGGGCTTTTAGAAGAATCCTGGGCGGCTCTATAAGCGTCTGGGGCCTTTTAGAAGGGTCCTGGGGTGCTCTAGAAGGGTGTGAGTGCTTTTAGAAGGGTCCTGGGGGCATCTAGAAGGCTCTGGGGGCTTTTAGAAGGATCCTCGGGGCCTCTAGAGATGTCTGAGGGATTTTAGAAGGGACCTGGGAGGCTCTAGAAGGGTCTGGGTGCTTTTAGAATGAACGGGGAGGGTCTAGAAGGGTCTTGTGGCTTTTAGAAGGGTCCTGTGTGGCTCTAGAAGGGTCTGGGTGCTTTTAGAAGGGTCCTGGGGGGATCTAAAAGGGTCTGGGGTCTTTTAGAAGGGTCCTGGGGAGCTCTAGAAGGGTCTGGGGTCTTTTAGAAGGGTCCTGGGAGGCGCTAGAAGTGTCTGGGTGCATTTAGAAGGGTCCTGGGGAGCTCTAGAAGGGTTTGGTTCCTTTCAGAAGGGTCCTGGGGGCCTCTAGAAGGGTCTTGAGGCTTTTAGATGGGTCCTGGGTGATCTAGAAAGGTCTGGGGGCATTCAGAATGGTCCTGGGTGCCTCTAGAAGGGTCTGGATGCTTTTAGAAGAGTCCTGGGGTGCTCTAGATGGGTCTGGGAGCTTTTAGAAGGATCCGGGGATGGTCTAGAAGGGTCTGAGGGCTTATAGAAGGGTCCTGGGGGGCTCTGAAAACGTCTGGAGGATTTTAGAAGGATCCGGGGATGGTCTAGAAAGGTCTGAGAGCTTTTAGAAGGGTCCTGGCGGGCTCTACAAATGTCTGGAAGATTTTAGAAGGATCCGGGGAGGCTCTAGGAGGGTCTGGCGGCTTTTAGAAGGGTCCTGCGGGGCTCTAGAAGGGTCTGGGTGCTTTCTGAAGGGTCCTGGGGGCCTCTAGAAGGGTCTGGGGGCTTTTAGAATGGTCCTTGGTTGCTCTAGAAGCGTCTGGGGACCATTAGAGGAGCCCTGGGGGACTCTAGAAGGGTATGAGGGATTTCAGAAGGGTCCTGGGGAGCTCTAGAAAGGTCTGGGGTCTTTTAGAAGGGTCCTGGTATCCTCTAGAAATGTCTGGGGGCTTTTAGAAGGGTCCTGCGGGTCTCTAGAAGGGTCTGGATGCATTTAGAAGGGTCCTGGGGGGCTCTAGAAGGGTCTGGGAGCTTTTAGAAGGGTCCTGAGGGGATCTAGAAGGGTCTGGGGGCTCTTAGAAGGGTCCTGGGGGGCTCTAGAAAGGTGTTAAGTCTTTTAGAAGGGCCCTGGGTCATCTAGAATGCTCTGGGGGCTTTTAGAAGGGTCCTGGGGGCCTCTAGAAGAGTCTGCGGTATATTAGAAGTGTTTTGGGGTGCTCTAGAAGGGTCTGGGTGCTTTAAGAAGGATTCGGGGAGGGTCTAGAAGGGTCAGGTGGCTTTTAGAAGGGTCCTGTGGGGCTCTAGAAGCGTCTGGGTGCTTTTAGAAGGGTCCTGGGAGGTTCTAGAATGGTCTGGATGCTTTTAGAAGGGTCCTGGGGGGCTCTAGAAGGGTGTGGGGGCTTTTAGAAGGGTCCTGTGGGCATCTAGAAGGCTCTGGGGGCTTTTATAAGGGTCCTGGGGGGCTCTAGAAAGGTCTGAGGGATTTTAGAAGGGTCCTGGGAGGCTCTAGAAGGGTCTGGGTGCTTTTAGAAGGATCCGATTAGGGTCTAGAAGGGTCTGGGGGCTTTTAGAAGGGTCCTGGGGGGCTCTAGAAGAGTCTGGGGTATTTTAGAAGGGTCCTGGTAGGCTCTAGAAGGGTCTGGGTGCTTTTAGAGGTGACCTGGGATTCTCTAGAAGGGTCTGGGGGCTTTTAGAAGAGTCCTAGGGGGCTCTAGAATGGTCTGGGTACTTTTAGAAGGGTCCTGGGGGGTCTAGAAGGGTCTGGGGGCTTTTAGAACGGTTCTGGGAGACTCTAGAAGTGTCTGGGGGCATTTAGAAGGGTCCTGCGGGTCTCTAGAAGGGTCTGGGGGCTTTTAGAAGGGTCCTGGGGGGCTCTAGAAGGGTCTGGGTGCTTTTATAAGGGCCCTGGGGGGCTCTAGAAGGGTGTGAGGGCTTTTAGAAGGGTCCTGGGGGCAGCCAGAAGGCTCTGGGGGATTTTAGAAGGGTCCTGGGGTCCTCTAGAAGTGTCTGCGGCCTTTTAGAAGGGTCCTGGGAGGTTCTAGAATGGTCTGGGTGCTTTTAGAAGGATTCGGGGTGGGTCTAGAATGGTCTGGGGGCTGTTAGAAGGGTCCTGTGGGGCTCTAGAAGGGTCTGGGGGCTTTTAGAAGGGTCCTGGGGGCTCTAGAAGGTTCTGGGGACTTTTAGAAGGGTCCTGGGGAGCTCTAGAAGGGTCTGGGTGCTTTTAGAAGGGTCCTGGGTGGCGCTAGAAGTGTCTGGGTGCATTTAGAAGGGTCCTGGGGTGCTCTAGAAGGGTCTGGGCGCTTTCAGAAGGGTCCTGGGGGCCTCTAGAAGGGTCTGGGGGCTTTTAGAAGAGTCCTGGGGGACTCTAGAAGGGTCTGGGGGCATTCAGAAGGGTACTGGTTACATCTAGAAGGGTCTGGAGTCTTTTAGAAGAGTCCTGGGGTGCTCTAGATGGGTCTGGGGGCATTTAGAAGCGTCCTGGGGGGCTCTAGAAGGGTCTGGGGGAGTTTAGAATGGTCCTGGGGAGCTCTAGAAGGGTCTGGGTGCTTTTAGAAGGGTCCTGGGAGACTCTAGAAGGGTCTGAGTGCTATTAGAAGGGTCCTGCGGGACTCTAGAAGGGTCTGGGGGCATTTAGAAGGTTACTGGGGGGCTCTAGAAGGGTGTGAGGTCTTTTAGAAGGGTCCTGGGGGCATCTTGAAGGCTCTGGGGGATTTTAGAAGGTTCCTGGGGGCCTCTAGAAGTGTCTGAGGGATTTTGAAAGGGTCCTTTGAGGCTCTAGAAGGGTCTGGTTGCTTTTAGAAGTGTCCGTGGAGGCTCTAGAAGGGTCTGGGGCCTTTTAGAAGGGTCCTGGGGGGATCTAGAAGGTTCTGGGTGCTTTTAGAAGGGTCCTTGGGGGCTCTAGAAGGGTCTGGGGACCATTAGTGGAGCCCTGGCGGCCTCTAGAAGGGTCTGGGGCCTTTTAGAAGGGTCCTGGGGGGATCTAGAAGGGTCTGGGGGCTTTTAGAAGGGTCCTTGGGGGCTCTAGAAGGGTCTGGGGACCATTAGTGGAGCCCTGGCGGCCTCTAGAACGATCTGGGGGATTTTAGAAGGGTCCTGGGGAGCTCTAGAAGGGTCTGGGGTCTTTTAGAAGGGTCCTGGGGGAATCTAGAAGGGTCTGGGTGCTTTTAGAAGGGTCCTGGAGGAATCTAGAAGGGTCTGGGGTCTTTGAGAAGGGTCATAGGTGGCTCTAGAAGGGTCTGGGTGCTTTTAGAAGTGTCCTGGGGTGCTCTAGAAGGGTCTGGGGGCTTTTAGAAGGGTTCTGGGAGACTCTGGAAAGGTCTGAGGGCATCTAGAAGGGTCCTGTAGGGTCTATAGAAGGGTCTGGGTGCTTTTAGAAGGGTCCTGTGGGGCTCTAGAAGGGTCTGGGGGCATTTAGAAAGGTCCTGGGGGGCTCTAGAAGGGTCTGGGTGCTTTTAGAAGGGTACTGGGAGGCTCTAGAAGGGTCTGGGTGCTTTTAGAATGGTATTGGGAGGCTCTAGAAGGGTCTGGGGGCTTTTTGAAGGGTCCAGGGGGCCTCTAGAAAGTCTGGGTGCTTTTAGAAGGGTCCTGGGAGGCCCTGGAAGGGTCTGGGTGCTTTTATAAGGGTCCGGGGAGGGTCTAGAAGGCTCTGGGGCCTTTTAGAAGGGTCCTTGGGGGCTCTAGAAGGGTCTGGGGACGATTAGAGAAGCCCTGGTGGCCTCTAGAAGGGTTTGGGGGATTTTAGAAGGGTCCTGGGGATCTCTAGAAGTGTCTGGCGGCTTTTAGAAGGGTCCTGGGGGGCTCTAGAAGGGTCTTGGTGCTTTCAGAAGGGTAATGTGGGGCAGTAGAAGGGTCTGGGGGCTTTTAGATGGGTCCTGGGGGGCTCTAGAAGGGTCCGGGGGCTTTTAGAATGGTCCGTAGAGGCTCTAGAAGGGTCTGGGGGCTTATAGAAGGGTCCTGGGGGGCTCTAGAAGGGTCTGGGTGCTATTAGAATGATCCGGGGAGGGTCTAGAAGGCTCTGGGGGCTTTTAGAAGGGTCCTTGGGGGCTCTAGAAGGGTCTGGGGACCATTAGAGGAGCCCTGGGGACCTCTAGAATGGTCTGGGGGCTTTTAGAAGGGTCCTGCGGGTCTCTTGAAGGGTCTGGGGGCTTTTAGAAGGGTCCTGGAGGACTCTAGAAGGCTCTGGGATCTTTCAGAAGGGTCCTAGGGGGCTCTAGAAGGGTCTGGGTGATTTCAGAATGGTCCTGGGATGGTCTAGAAGGGTCTGGGGGCTTTTAGAAGGGTCCTGGGAGACTCTAGAAGGGTCTGAGGGGTTTTAGAAGGGTCCTGTAGGGTCTCTAGAAGTGTCTGGTGGCTTTTAGAAGGGTCCTGTGGGGCTCTAGAAGGGTCTGGGGGCATTTAGAAAGGTCCTGGGGGGCTCTAGAAGGGTCTGGGTGCTTTTAGAATGGTCCTGGGAGGCTCTAGAATTGTCTGGGTGCTTTTAGAAGGGTCCTGGGTGGCTCTAGAAGGGTCTGGCTGCTTTTAGAAGGGTCCTGTGCTGATCTAGAAGATTCTGGTGGCCCAGGACGCTTCTAAAAACTTCCAAACCATTCTAGATCGCCCCAGGACCCTTCTAAAAGCCCCTAGATCCTTCTAGAGGCCCCAGGGCCCTTCTTAAGCCTCCCCGTCCCTTCTAGAGCACACCAGGACCCGTCTAAAAGCCTCTAGACCCTTCTAGAGCACTCCAGGACCTTTCCAAAAGCACACAGACCCTTCTAGAGGCTCCCCGGACCCTTATAAAAGCACCCAGACCCTTCTAGACCGTCCCCGGATGATTCTAAAAGCCCCCAGACCCTTCTAGAGCCCCCCAGGACTCGTCTAAAAGCCTCTAGACCCTTCTAGAGCCCCCCAGGACCTTTCTAAAAGCCCCCAGACCCGTCTAGAGGCCACCAGGACCCTTCTAAAAGTCCCCAGACCCTTCTAGAGCCCCCCCGGACCCATGTAAAAGCCCCCAGACCCTTCTAGAGGCCCCCAGGACCATTCTAAAAGCCTCTAGACCCTTCTAGAGCCCCCCAGGACCCTTCTAAAAGACCCCAGACCCTTCTAGAGCCTCCCAGGACCATTCTAAAAGCCCCCAGACCCTTCTAGAGCCCTCCAGGACCCTTCTAAAAGACCCCAGACCCTTCTAGAGCCGCCTAGGATCCTTCAAAAAGCATAAAGACCCTTCCTGACCGTCCCCGGATCATTCTAAAAGACCCCAGACCCTCCTAGAGACCCTCAGGAACCTTCTAAATGCCCCCAGACCCTTCTAGAGCCCATCAGGACCCTTCTAAAAGCACCCAGACCCTTCTAGAGCACCCAAGGACCCTTCTAAAAGCCCCCAGACCCTTCTTGAGCCCCCCTGGACCCTTCTAAAAGCCCCCAGACCCTTCTAGAGCCCCCCAGGACCCTTCTAAAAGCTCCCAGACCCTTCTAGAGGCCCCCAGGACCCTTCTAAAAGCCCCCAGACAATTCTAGAGCCCCCCAGGACCCTTCTACAAGCCCCCAGACCCTTCTAGAGCCACCCAGGACCCTTCTAAAAGCACCCAGACCCTTCTAGAGCACCCCAGGACCCTTCTAAAAGCCCCCAGACCCTTCTTGAGCCCCCCCGGACCCTTATAAAAGCACCCCGACCCTTCTAGAGAACCCCAGGACCCTTCTAAAAGCCCCCAGACCCTTCTAGACCCTCCCCGGATCCTTCTAAAAGCCCCTAGATCCTTCTAGAGGCCCCAGGGCCCTTCTTAAGCCTCCCCGTCCCTTCTAGAGCACACCAGGACCCGTCTAAAAGCCTCTAGACCCTTCTAGAGCACTCCAGGACCTTTCCAAAAGCACACAGACCCTTCTAGAGGCTCCCCGGACGCTTATAAAAGCACCCAGACCCTTCTAGACCGTCCCCGGATGATTCTAAAAGCCCCCAGACCCTTCTAGAGCCCCCCAGGATCATTCTAAAAGCCCCCTGACCCTTCTAGAGCCCCCTAGGACCCATCTAAAAGCACCCAGACCCTTCTAGAGACCCCCAGGACCCTTCTAAAAGCCCCCAGACCGTTCTAGACCCCCCCAGGACCTTTCTACAAGCACCCAGACCCTTCTAGAGCCCCCCAGGACCCTTCTAATAGCCCCCAGACCCGTCTAGAGGCCACCAGGACCCTTCTAAAAGTCCCCAGACCCTTCTAGAGCCCCCCCGGACCCTTGTAAAAGCCCCCAGACCCTTCTAGAGGCCCCCAGGACCCTTATAAAAGCACCCAGACCCTTCCAGAGCCTCACAGGTCCCTTCTAAACGCACCCAGACCCTTCTAGAGGCCCCCAGGACCCTTCTAAAAGCCTCTAGACCCTTCTAGAGCCCCCCAGGACCCTTCTAAAAGACCCCAGACCCTTCTAGAGCCTCCCAGGACCATTCTAAAAGCCCCCAGACCCTTCTAGAGCCCTCCAGGACCCTTCTAAAAGACCCCAGACCCTTCTAGAGCCGTCTAGGATCCTTCAAAAAGCATAAAGACCCTTCTAAGACCGTCCCCGGATCATTCTAAAAGACCCCAGACCCTCCTAGAGACCCTCAGGACCCTTCTAAATGCCCCCAGACCCTTCTAGAGCACCCAAGGACCCTTCTAAAAGCCCCCAGACCCTTCTTGAGCCCCCCTGGACCCTTCTAAAAGCCCCCAGACCCTTCTAGAGCCCCACAGGACCCTTCTAAAAGCTCCCAGACCCTTCTAGAGTCACGCAGGACCCTTCTAAAAGCCCCCAGACAATTCTAGAGCCCCCCAGGACCCTTCTACAAGCCCCCAGACCCTTCTAGAGCCACCCAGGACCCTTCTAAAAGCACCCAGACCCTTCTAGAGCACCCCAGGACCCTACTAAAAGCCCCCAGACTCTTCTTGAGCCCCCCCGGACCCTTATAAAAGCACCCCGACCCTTCTAGAGCATCCCAGTACTCTTCTAAAAGCAACCAGACCCTTCTAGAGAAACCCAGGACCCTTCTAAAAGCCCCCAGACCCTTCTAGACCCTCCCCGGATCCTTCTAAAAGACCCCAGACCCTTCTAGAGCCCCCCAGGATCATTCTAAAAGCCCCCAGACCCTTCTAGAGCCCCCCAGTACCCTTCTAAAAGCCCCTAGACCCTTCTAGAGCCACCCAGGACCCTTCTAAATGCACCCAGACCCTTCAAGAGGCACCCAGGGCCCCTCTTAAGGAACCCCGTCCCTTCTAAAGCACCCCAGGACCTTTCTAAAAGCCCCCAGACCCTTCTAGACCACCCCAGGACCCTTCTAAAAGCCCCCAGACCCTTCTAGAGCCACCGCGGACCCTTCTAAAAGACCCCAGACCCTTCTAGAGGACCCCAGGACCCTTCTGAAAGCCAGCAGAACATTCTAGAGTCACCCAGGACCCTTCTAAAGGCACCCAGACCCTTCTAGAGCCCCCCAGGACCCTTCTAAAAGCGCCCAGACCCTTCTGGAGACCCCCAGGACCCTTCTGAAAGCCCCCAGAACCTTCTAGAGCCCTCCAGGACCCTTCAAAAAACACCCAGACCCTTCTAGAGCATCCGAGGACCCTTCTAAAATTCCCCAGACCCTTCTAGAGCACCCCAGGACACTTCTAAAAGCCCCCAGACCCTTCTAGAGCCCCCCAGGACCATTCTAAAAGCACCCAGAACCTTCTAGAGCCCCCCAGGACCCTTCTAAAAGCACCCAGAACCTTCTAGAGCCCCCCAGGACCCTTCTACAAGTGCCCAGACCCTTCTAGCGGCACCCAGGACCCTTCTACAAGCCCCCAGACCCTTCTAGAGCGCCCCAGGACCCTTCTAAAAGCTCCCAGACCCTTCTAGAGGCCCCCAGGACCCTTCTAAAAGCCCCCAGACCCTTCTAGAGCCCCCCAGGACCCTTCTACAAGACCCCAGACCCTTCTAGAGCCACCCAAGTCCCTTCTAAAAGCACCCAGACCCTTCTAGAGGCCCCCAGGACCCGTCTAAAAGCCCCTAGACCCTTCTAGAGCCCCCCAGGACCTTTCTAAAATCACCCAGACCATTCTAGAGGCTCCCCGGACCCTTATAAAAGCACCCCGACCTTTCTAGAGCCTCCCAGTACTCTTCTAAAAGCAACCAGACCCTTCTAGAGAACCCCAGGACCCTTCTAAAAGCCCCCAGACCCTTCTAGACCCTCCCCGGATCCTTCTAAAAGCCCCCAGACCCTTCTAGAGCCCCCCCGGATCATTCTAAAAGCCCCCAGACCCTTCTAGAGCCCCCTAGGACCCATCTAAAAGCCCCCAGACCTTTCTAGAGGCCCCTAGGACCCTTCTAAAAGCCCCCAGACCCTTCTAGACCCTCCCCGGATCCTTCGAAAAGCCCCCAGACCCTTCTAGAGCCCCCCAGGATCATTCTAAAAGCCCCCAGACCCTTCTAGAGCCCCCCAGTACCCTTCTAAAAGCCCCTAGACCCTTCTAGAGCCACCCAGGACCCTTCTAAATGCTTCCAGACCCTTCAAGAGGCACCCAGGGCCCCTCTCAAGGAACCCCGTCCCTTCTAGAGCACCCCAGGACCTTTCTAAAAACCCCCAGACCGTTCTAGAGCACCCCAGGACCCTTCTAAAAGCCCCCAGACCCTTCTAGAGCTACCCCGGACCCTTCTAAAAGACCCCAGACCCTTCTAGAGGATCCCAGGACCCTTCTGAAAGCCAGCAGAACATTCTAGAGTCACCCAGGACCCTTCTAAAGGCATCTAGACCCTTCTAGAGCCCCCCAGGACCCTTCTAAAAGCGCCCAGACCCTTCTGGAGACCCCCAGGACCCTTCTGAAAGCCCCCAGAACCTTCTAGAGCCCTCCAGGACCCTTCAAAAAACACCCAGACCCTTCTAGAGCATCCGAGGACCCTTCTAAAATTACCCAGACCCTTCTAAAGCACCCCAGGACACTTCTAAAAGCCCCCAGACCCTTCTAGAGCCCCCCCGGACCCTTCTAAAGGCACCCAGACCCTTCTAGAGCCCCCAAAGGACCCTTCTGAAAGCCCCCA
Organism: Clamator glandarius; assembly: GCA_033459285.1. Classification (NCBI taxonomy): domain Eukaryota; kingdom Metazoa; phylum Chordata; class Aves; order Cuculiformes; family Cuculidae; genus Clamator; species Clamator glandarius. The sequence continues at coordinate 23,368 of JAUNZM010001979.1, read as the reverse complement.
GAACCTTCTAGAGCCCTCCAGGACCCTTCTAAAAGCCCCCAGACCCTTCTAGAGAATCCGAGGACCCTTCTAAAAGCACCCAGACCCTTCTAGAGCCACCCAGGACCATTCTAAAAGCCCCCAGACCATTCTAGAGCATCCCAGGACCCTTCTAAAAGCCCCCAGACCCTTCTAGAGACCACCAGTACCCTTCTGAAAGCCCCCAGAACATTCTAGACCCTCCCAGGACCCTTCTAAAAGCCCCCAGACCCTTCTAGAGACCCCAAGGACCCTTCTAAAAGCCCCCAGACCCTTCTAGAGGCCCCTAGGACCCTTCTAAAAGCCCCCAGAACCCTCTAGAGCCAACCAGGACTCTTCTAAAAGCCCCCAGACCATTCTAGAGCCTCCCAGGACCCTTCTAAAAGCGCCCAGACCCTTCTAGAGCCCCCCAGGACCATTCTAAAGGCCCCCAGACCTTTCTAGACCCTCCCCGGATCATTCTAAAAGCACCCAGACCCTTCTAGAGGCCCCCAGGACCCTTCTAAAAGCCTACAGACCATTCTAGAGTCCCCCCAGGACCCTTCTAAAGGCCCCCAGACCCTTCTAGACCCTCCCCGGATCATTCTTAAAGTCCCCAGATTCTTCTAGAGCCTCCCAGGACCCTTCTAATAGCCCCCCGACCTTTCTAGACCCTCCCCGGATCCTTCTAAATGAACCCAGACCATTCTAGGGCCCCCCAGAACCCCTCTAAAAGCCTCTAGACCCTTGTAGAGCCCCCCAGGACCCGTCTAAAAGCACCCAGACCCTTCTAGACCCTCCCCTGATCATTCTAAAAGACCCCAGACCCTTCTAAAACCTCCCAGGACTATTCTAAAAGAACCCAGACCCTTCTAGACCCTCCCCGGATTATTCTAAAAGCGCCCAGACCCTTCTAGAGCCCACCAAGACCCTTCTAAAAGCCTCCAGACCCTTCTAGAGCCCCCCAGGACCCTTCTAAAAGACCCCAGACCCTTCTAGAGCCGCCTAGGATCCTTCAAAAAGCATAAAGACCCTTCTAGACCGTCCCCGGATCATTCTAAAAGCCCCCAGACCCTTCTAGAGCCCCCCAGGACCCTTCTAAAAGACCCCAGACCCTTCTAGAGCCGCCTAGGATCCTTCAAAAAGCATAAAGACCCTTCTAGACCGTCCCCGGATCATTCTAAAAGCCCCCAGACCCTTCTAGAGCCCCTCAGGACCCTTCTAAATGCCCCCAGACCCTTCTAGATGCCCCCAGTACCCTTCAGAAAGCACCCAGACCCTTCTAGAGCCCCACAGGACCCTTCTAAAAGCCGCCAGACCCTCCTAGAGCCTCCCCGGATCCTTCTAAAATCCTCCAGACATTTGTAGACCCCGCCAGGACCCTTCTAAAAGCTCTCAGACCTTTCTAGACCATCCCCGGATCCTTCTAAAAGCTCCCAGACCCATCTAGAGCACCCCAGGACTCTTCTAAAAGCATCCAGACCCTTCTAGAGGCACCCAGGACCCTTCTGAATGCCCCCAGACCTTTCTAGACCCCCCAGGACCCATCTAAAAGCCTCAAGACCCTTCTAGAGGCCCCCAGGACCCTTCTGAAAGGAACCAAACCCTTCTAGAGCTCCCCAGGACCCTTCTAAATGCACCCAGACCCTTCTAGCGCCTCCCAGGACCCTTCTAAAAGCCCCCAGACCCTTCTAGAGCCCCCCAGGACCCTTCTAAAAGCCCCCAGACCCTTCTAGAGCACCCCAGGACCCTTCTAAAAGCCCCCAGACCCTTCTTGAGCCCCCCAGGACCCTTCTAAAAGCCCCCAGACCCTTCTAGCGGCACCCAGGACCCTTCTACAAGCACCCAGACCCTTCTAGAGGACCCCAGGACCCGTCTAAAAGCTCCCAGACCCTTCTAGAGCCACCCAGGGCCCTTCTAAAAGCACCCAGACCCTTCTAGATCCTCCCAGGACCTTTCTAAAAGCCCCCAGACATTTCTAGAGGCCCCAGGACCCTTCGAAAAGCCCCCAGACCCTTCTAGAGACCCCCAGGACCCTTCTAAAAGCCCCCAGACCCTTCTAGAGCATCCGAGGACCCTTCTAAAAGCACCCAGACCCTTCTAGAGCATCCCAGGACCCTTCTAAAAGACCCCAGACCCTTCTAGAGGCCCCTAGGACCCTTCTAAAAGCCCCCAGAACACTCTAGTGCCACCCAGGACTCTTCTAAAAGCCCCCAGACCCTTCTAGAGCCCTTCAGGACCCTTCTAAAAGCCCCCAGACCCTTCTAGAGCTACCCCGGACCCTTCTAAAAGATCCCAGACCCTTCTAGAGGACCCCAGGACCCTTCTGAAAGCCAGCAGAACATTCTAGAGTCACCCAGGACCCTTCTAAAGGCATCTAGACCCTTCTAGAGCCCCCCAGGACCCTTCTAAAAGCCCCCAGACCCTTCTAGAGACCCCCAGGACCCTTCTGAAAGCCCCCAGAACCTTCTAGAGCCCTCCAGGACCCTTCAAAAAACACCCAGACCCTTCTAGAGCATCCGAGGACCCTTCTAAAATTACCCAGACCCTTCTAAAGCACCCCAGGACACTTCTAAAAGCCCCCAGACCCTTCTAGAGCCCCCCCGGACCCTTCTAAGGGCACCCAGACCCTTCTAGAGCCCCCAAAGGACCCTTCAAAAAGCCCCCAGACCCTTCTAGAGACCCCCAGGACCCTTCTGAAAGCCCCCAGAACCTTCTAGAGCCCTCCAGGACCCTTCTAAAAGCCCCCAGACCCTTCTAGAGAATCCGAGAACCCTTCGAAAATTCCCCAGACCCTTCTAGAGCCCCGCCGGACCCTTCTAAAATGCCCCAGACCCTTCTAGAGCCACCCAGGACCATTCTAAAAGCACCCAGACCCTTCTAGAGCCCCCCAGTACCATTCTACAAGCCTCCAGACCCTTCTAGACCCTCCCCGGATCCTTCTAAAAGCCCCCAGACACTTCTAGACCCTCCCAGGACCTTTCTAAAAGCCCCCAGACATTCTAGAGGCCCCAGGACCCTTCTAAAAGCCCCCAGACCCTTCTAGAGCACCCCAGGACCCTTCTAAAAGCCCCCAGACACTTCTTGAACCGACCAGGACCCTTCTAAAAGCCCCCAAACCCTTCTAGCAGCACCCAGGACCCTTCTACAAGACCCCAGACCCTTCTAGAGCCCCCCAGGACCCTTCTAAAAGCTCCCAGACCCTTCTAGAGCCCACCAGGACCCTTCTAAAAGCCCCCAGACCCTTCTAGAGCACCCCAGGACCCTTCTAAAAGCCCCCAGACACTTCTTGAACCGACCAGGACCCTTCTAAAAGCCCCCAAACCCTTCTAGCAGCACCCAGGACCCTTCTACAAGCCCCCAGACCCTTCTAGAGCCCCCCAGGACCCTTCTAAAAGCTCCCAGACCCTTCTAGAGCCATCCAGGACCATTCTAAAAGCCCCCAGACCATTCTAGAGCCCCCCAGGACCCTTCTAAAAGCCCCCAGACCCTTCTAGAGACCCCCAGGACCCTTCTGAAAGCCCCCAGAACATTCTAGAGCCCCCCAGGACCCTTCTAAAAGCCCCCAGACCCTTCTAGAGAATCCGAGGACCCTTTTAAAAGCACCCAGACCCGTCTAGAGCATCCCAGGACACCTCTACAAGCCCCCAGACACTTCTAGAGGCCCCTAGGACCCTTCTAAAAGCACCCAGACCCTTCTAGAGGACCCCGGGACCCTTCTGAAAGCCAGCAGAAAATTCTAGAGTCACCCAGGACCCTTCTAAAAGCCCCCAGACCCTTCTAGAGCCCCCCCGGACCCTTCTAAAAGCGCCCAGACCCTTCTAGAGACACCCAGGACCCTTCGAAAAGCCCCCAGACCCTTCTAGAGCCACCCAGGACCTTTCTAAAAGCCCCCAGACCCTTCTAGAGCCTCCCAGGACCCTTCTAAAAGCCCCCAGACCCTTCTAGAGCCACCCAGGACCCTTCTAAAAGCCCCCAGACCCTTCTAGAGCCACCCAGGACCCTTCTAAAAGCCCCCAGACCCTTCTAGAGGACCCCAGGACCCTTCTGAAAGCCAGCAGAACATTCTAGAGTCACCCAGGACCCTTCTAAAGGCACCCAGACCTATCTGGACCCCCCCAGGACCCTTCTAGAGACCCCCAGGACCCTTCTGATAGCCCCCAGAACCATCTAGAGCCCTCCAGGACCCTTCTAAAAGCCCCCAGACCCTTTTAGATAATCCGAGGACCCGTCTAAAATTCCCCAGACCCTTCTAGAGCCCCCCCGGACCCTTCTAAAAGCCCCCAGACCCTTGTAGAGCCACCCAGTACAATTCTAAAAGAACCCAGACCATTCTCGAGCACCCCAGGACCCTTCTAAAAGCCCCCGGACCCTTCTAGAGACCCCCAGGACCCTTCTGAAAGCCCCCAGAACATTCTAGAGCCCCCCAGGACCCTTCTAAAAGAACCCAGACCCTTCTAGAGCATCCGAGGACCCTTCTAAAAGCACTCAGACCCTTCTAGAGCATCCCAGGACCCTTCTAAATGCCCCCAGACCCTTCTAGAGGCCCCTAGGACCCTTCTAAAAGCCCCCAGAACCCTCTAGAGCCACCCAGGACTCTTCTAAAAGCCCCCAGACCCTTCTAGAGCCTCCCAGGACCCTTCTAAAAGCACCCAGACCCTTCTAGAGACCCCAGGACCCATCTAAAAGCCCCAAGATCCTTCTAGAGGCCCCCAGGACCCTTCTAAGAGCCCCCAGACCCTTCTAGAGCCCCCCAGGACCATTCTAAAAGACCCCAGACCCTTCTAGAGCCCCCCCGGACCATACTAAAAGCTCCCAGACCCTTCTAGAGCACCCCAGGACCCTTCTAAAAGCCCCCAGACCCTTCTAGACCCTCCCCGGATCCTTCTAAAAGCCCCCAGACCCTTCTAGATCCTCCGAGTACCTTTCTAAAAGCCCCCAGACCTTTCTAGAGGCCCCAGGACCCTTCTAAAAGCCCCCAGACCCTTCTAGAGCACCCCAGGACCCTTCTAAAAGCCCCCAGACCCTTCTAGAGCACCCCAGGACCCTTCTAAAAGCCCCCAGACCATTCTTGAGCCCACCAGGACCCTTCTAAAAGCCCCCAGACCCTTCTTGCGGCACCCAGGACCCTTCTAAAAGCACCGAGACCATTCTAGAGCCCCCCAGGACCCTTCTAAAAGCACCCAGACCCTTCTAGAGGCCCCCAGGACCCGTCTAAAAGCCTCTAGACCCTTCTAGAGCCCCCCAGGACCTTTCTAAAAGCACCCAGACCCTTCTAGAGGCTCCCCGGACCCTTATAAAAGCACCCCGACCCTTCTAGAGCCTCCCAGTACCCTTCTAAAAGCAACCAGACCCTTCTAGACCCTCCCCGGATCCTTCTAAAAGCCCCCAGACCCTTCTAGAGCCCCCTAGGATCCTTCAAAAAGCACCCAGACCTTTCTAGACCGTCCCCGGATCATTCTAAAAGCCCCCAGACCCTTCTAGAGCCCCCCCGGATCATTCTAAAAGCCCCCAGACCCTTCTAGAGCCCCCTAGGACCCATCTAAAAGCCCCCAGACCCTTCTAGAGGCACCTAGGACCCTTCTAAAAGCCCCCAGACCCTTCTAGACCCTCCCCGGATCCTTTGAAACGACCCCAGACCCTTCTAGAGCCACCCAGAATCATTCAAAAAGCCCCCAGACACTTCTAGAGCCCCCAGTACCATTCTAAATGCCCCTAGACCCTTCTAGAGCCCCCCAGGACCCTTCTAAATGCCCCCAGACCCTTCAAGATGCACCCAGGGCCCCTCTTATGGAACCTCGTCCCTTCTAGAGCACCCCAGGACCCTTCTAGAAGTCCCCAGACCCTTCTAGAGCACCCCAGGACCCTTCTAAAAGCAACCAGACCCTTCTAGAGGACCCCAGGACCCGTCTAAAAGACCCCAGACCCTTCTAGAGAACCCCAGGTCACCTCTGAAAGCCCCCAGAACCTTCAAGAGTCCTCCAGGACCCTTCTAAAAGTACCCAGACCATTCTAGAGCATCCGAGGACCATTCTAAAATTCCCCAGACCCTTCTAGAGCACCCCAGGACACTTCTAAAAGCCCCCAGACCATTCTAGAGCACCCCAGGACCCTTCTAAAAGCCCCCAGACCCTTCTAGAGCCACCCAGGACCCTTCTAAAAGCACCCAGAACCTTCTAGATCCCCCCAGGACCCTTCTACAAGCCCCCAGACCCTTCTAGAGCATCCCAGGACCCTTCTAAATGCCCCCAGACCCATCTAGAGCCTCCCAGGACCATTCTAAAAGCACCCAGACCATTCTAGAGCCCCCCAGGACCCTTCTAAAAGCACCCAGACCCTTCTAGAGACCCCAAGGACCCTTCTGAAAGCACCCAGAACATTCTAGAGCCCTCCAGGACCCTTCTAAAAGCCCCCAGACCCTTCTAGAGAATCCGAGGATCCTTCTAAAATTCCCCAGACCCTTCTAGAGCCCCCCCGGACCCTTCTAAAAGCAACCAGACCCTTCTAGAGCCACCCAGGACACTTCTAAAAGCCCCCAGACCATTCTAGAGCCCCCCAGGACCCTTCTAAAAGCGCCCAGACCCTTCTAGAACCTCCCCTGATCATTCTAAAAGACCCCAGACCCTTCTAAAACCTCCCAGGACTATTCTAAAAGAACCCAGACCCTTCTAGACCCTCCCCGGATTATTCTAAAAGTCCCCAGACCCTTCTAGAGCCCCCCAAGACCCTTCTAAAAGCCTCCAGACCCTTCTAGAGCCACCCTGAACCACTCTAATAGTTCCCAGACCCTTCTAGAGGCTCCCAGGACCCTATAAAAGCCCCCAGACCCTTCTAGAGACTCCCAGGACCCTTCTGAATGCCCCCAGAACCTTCTAGAGCCCTCCAAGGCCCTTCTAAAAGCACCCAGACCCTTCTAGAGCATCCGAGGACCCTTCTAAAATTCCCTAGACCCTTCTAGAGCACCCCAGGACACTTCTAAAAGACCCCAGACCCTTCTAGAGCCCCACCGGACCCTGCTACAAGCCCCCAGACCCTTCTAGAGCCACCCAGGACACTTCTAAAAGCCCCCAGAACCTTCTAGACCCCCCAGGACCCTTCGAAAGCCCCCAGACCCTTCTAGAGCATCCCAGGACCCTTCTAAAAGCCCCCAGACCCATCTAGATCCTCCCAGGACCCTTCTAAAAGCCCCCAGACCCTTCTAGAGACACCCAGGACCCTTCGAAAAGCCCCCAGACCCTTCTAGAGCCACCCAGGACCTTTCTAAAAGCCCCCAGACCCTTCTAGAGCCTCCCAGGACCCTTCTAAAAGCCCCCAGACCATTCTAGAGCACCCCAGGACCCTTCTAAAAGCCCCCAGACCCTTCTAGAGACCCCCAGGACCCTTCTAAAAGCCCCCAGACCCTTCTAGAGGACCCCAGGACCCTTCTGAAAGACAGCAGAACATTCTAGAGTCACCCAGGACCATTCTAAAGGCACCCAGACCCTTCTAGAGCCCCCCAGGACCCTTCTAAAAGCCCCCAGACCGTTCTAGAGACCACCAGGACCCTTCTGAAAGCCCCCAGAACCTTCTAGATCCCTCCAGGACCCTTCTAAAAGCCCCCATACCCTTCTAGAGAATCCGAGGACCCTTCTAAAATTCCCCAGACCCTTCTAGAGCCCGCCCGGACCCTTCTAAAAGCCCCCAGACCCTTCTAGAGCCACCCAGGACCCTTCTGAAAGCCCCCAGACCCTTCTAGAGACCCCCAGGACCCTTCTGAAAGCCCCCAGAACATTCTAGAGCCCCCCAGGACCCTTCTAAAAGCCCCCAGACCCTTCTAGAGCATCCGAGGACCCTTCTAAAACCCCCCAGAACCCTCTAGAGCCACCCAGGACCCTTCTAAAAGACCCCACACCCTTCTAGAGCCTCCCAGGACCCTTCTAAAAGCACCCAGACCCTTCTAGAGCCCCCCAGGACCATTCTAAAGGAACCCAGCCCTTCTAGACCCTCCCCGGATCATTCTAAAAGCCCCCAGACCCTTCTAGAGCCCACCAGGATCATTCTAAAAGCCCCCAGACCCTTCTAGAGCCCTCTAGGACTCATCTAAAAGCCCCCAGACCCTTCTAGAGGCCCCTAGGACCCTTCTAAAAGACCCCAGACCCTTCTAGACCCTCCCCGGATCCTTCGAAAAGACCCCAGACCCTTCTAGAGCCCCCCAGGATCATTCTAAAAGCCCCAGACCCATCTAGAGGCCCCCAGGAACCTTCTAAAAGCCCCCAGACCATTCTAGAGCTTCCCAGGACCCTTCTAAAGGCCCCCAGACCCTTCTAGACCCTCCCCGGATCATTCTAAAAGCCCCCAGATTCTTCTAGAGCCTCCCAGGACCCTTCTAATAGCCCCCCGACCTTTCTAGACCCTCCCCGGATCCTTCTAAATGAACCCTGACCGTTCTAGGGAACCCCAGAACCCCTCTAAAAGCCTCCAGACCCTTGTAGAGCCCCCCAGGACCCGTCTAAAAGCGCCCAGACCCTTCTAGACCCTCCCCTGATCATTCTAAAAGAACCCAGACCTTTCTAGACCCTCCCCGGATTATTCTAAAAGCCCCCAGACCCTTCTAGAGCCCCCCAAGACCCTTCTAAAAGCCTCCAGACCCTTCTAGAGCCCCCCCGAACCACTCTAATAGTTCTCAGACCCTTCTAGAGGCCCCCAGGACCCTTCTATAAGTCCCCAGACCCTTCTAGAGAACCCCAGGAACCTTCTAAAAGCCCCCAGACCCTTCTAGAACCTCCCAGGAGCCTTCTAAAAGCCCCCAGACCCTTCTAGAGCCCCCCCGGACCACTCTAATAGATCCCAGACCCTTCTAGAGGCCCCCAGGATACTTCTAAATGCCCCCAGACCCTTCTAGAGAACCCCGGGACCCTTCTAAAAGCTCCCAGAACCTTCTAGACCCTCCCCGGATCATTCTAAAAGCACCCAGACCCTTCTAGAGACCCCCATGACCCTTCTAAAAGCACTCAGACCCTTCTAGAGGGCTCCAGGACCATTCTAAAAGCACCCAGACCCTTCTAGAGCCTCCCAGGACCATTCTAAAAGCCCCCAGACCCTTCTAGACCCCCCCAGAACCCTTCTAAAAGCCCCCAGACCCTTCTAGAGCACTCCAGGACCCTTCTAAAAGCCCCCAGACCCTTCTAGAGACCCCCAGGGCCCCTCTTAAGGCACCCCGTCTCTTCTAGGACACCCCAGGACCCTTCTTAAAGTCCCCAGACCCTTCTAGAGCACCCCAGGACCCTTCTAAAAGCCCCCAGACCCTTCTAGAGCCCCCCTGGACCCTTCTAAATACCTCCAGACCCTTCTAGATGCACCCAGGGCCCCTCTTAAGGAACCTCGTCCCTTGTAGAGCACCCCAGGACCCTTCTAAAAGTCCCCAGACCCTTCTAGAACCCCCCCTGGACCCTTCTAAACAACCCCAGACCCTTCTAGAGGACCCCAGGACCCTTCTGAAAGCCAGCAGAACATTCTAGAGTCACCCAGGACCCTTCTAAAGGCACCCAGACCCTTCTAGAGCCCCCCAGGACCCTTCTAAAAGCGCCCAGACCCTTCTAGAGACCCCCAGGACCCTTCTGAAAGCCCCCAGAACCTTCTAGATCCCTCCAGGACCCTTCTAAAAGCACCCAGACCATTCTAGAGCATCCGAGGACCCTTCTAAAATTCCCCAGACCCTCCTAGAGCACCCCAGGACACTTCTAAAAGCCCCCAGACCCTTCTAGAGCACCCCCGGACCCTTCTAAAAGCCCCCAGACCCTTCTAGAGCCACCCAGGACCCTTCTAAAAGCAACCAGAAACTTCTAGAGCCCCCCAGGACCCTTCTACAAGCCACTAGACCCTTCTAGAGCATCCCAGGACCCTTCTAAAAGCCCCCAGACCCATCTAGAGCCTCCCAGGACCCTTCTAAAAGCCCCCAGACCATTCTAGAGGCCCCCAGGACCCTTCTAAAAGTCCCCAGACCCTTCTAGAAACCCCCAGGAGCCTTCTGAATGACCCCAGAACATTCTAGAGCCCTCCAGGACCCTTCTAAAAGCCCCCAGACCCTTCTAGAGAATCCGAGGACCCTTCTAAAGTTCCCCAGACCCTTCTAGAGCCCCCCCGGACCCTTCTAAAAGCAACCAGACCCTTGTAGAGCCACCCAGGACCCTTCTAAAAGCCCCCAGACCATTCTAGAGCCCCCCAGGACCCTTCTAAAAGCCCCCAGACCCTTCTAGAGCATCCGAGGACCATTCTAAAAGCACCCAGACCATTCTAGAGCATCCCAGGACCCTTCTAAAAGCCAACAGACCCTTCTAGGGGCCCCTAGGACCCTTCTAAAACCCCCAGAACCCTCTAGAGCCACCCAGGACTCTTCTAAAAGCCCCCAGACCCTTCTAGAGCCTCCCAGGACCTTTCTAAAAGCACCCAGACCCTTCTAGAGCCCCCCAGGACCATTCTAATGGCACCCAGACCTTTCTAGACCCTCCCCGGATCATTCTAAAAGCCCCCAGACCCTTCTAGAAGCCCCCAGGACCCTTCTAAAAGCCCCCAGACCCTTCTAGAGCCTCCCAGGACCCTTCTAAAGGCCCCCAGACCCTTCTAGACCCTCCCCGGATCATTCTAAAAGCCCCCAGATTCTTCTAGAGCCTCCCAGGACCCTTCTAATAGCCCCCCGACCTTTCTAGACCCTCCCCGGATCCTTCTAAATGAACCCAGACCCTTCTAGGGCCCCCCAGAACCCCTCTAAAAGCCTCCCGACCCTTGTAGAGCCCCCCAGGACCCGTCTAAAAGCGCCCAGACCCTTCTAGACCCTCCCCTGATCATTCTAAAAGACCCCAGACCCTTCTAAAACCTCCCAGGACTATTCTAAAAGAACCCAGACCCTTCTAGACCCTCCCCGGATTATTCTAAAAGCACCCAGACCCTTCTAGAGCCACCCCGAACCACTCTAATAGTTCCCAGACCCTTCTAGAGGCTCCCAGGACACTATAAAAGCCCCCAGACCCTTCTAGAGACTCCCAGGACCCTTCTGAAAGCCCCCAGAACCTTCTAGAGCCCTCCAGGACCCTTCTAAAAGCATCCAGACCCTTCTAGAGCATCCGAGGACCCTTCTAAAATTCCCCAGACCCTTCTAGAGCACCCCAGGACAATTCTAAAAGACCCCAGAACCTTCTAGAGCCCCACCGGTCCCTGCTACAAGCCCCCAGACCCTTCTAGAGCCAACCAGGACTCTTCTAAAAGCCCCCAGAACCTTCTAGACACCCCAGGACCCTTCGAAAGCCCCCAGACCCTTCTAGAGCATCCCAGGACCCTTCTAAAAGCCCCCAGACCCATCTAGATCCTCCCAGGACCCTTCTAAAAGCCCCCAGACCCTTACAGAGACACCCAGGACCCTTCGAAAAGCCCCCAGACCCTTCTAGAGCCACCCAGGACCTTTCTAAAAGCCCCCAGACCCTTCTAGAGCCTCCCAGGACCCTTCTAAAAGCCCCCAGACGATTCTAGAGCACCCCAGGACCCTTCTAAAAGCCCCCAGACCCTTCTAGAGACCCCCAGGACCCTTATAAAAGCCCCCAGACCCTTCTAGAGGACCCCAGGACCCTTCTGAAAGACAGTAGAACATTCTAGAGTCACCCAGGACCCTTCTAAAGGCACCCAGACCCTTCTAGAGCCCCCCAGGACCCTTCTAAAAGCCCCCAGACCGTTCTAGAGACCCCCAGGACCCTTCTGAAAGCCCCCAGAAACTTCTAGATCCCTCCAGGACCCTTCTAAAAGCCCCCAGACTCTTCTAGAGAATCCGAGGACCCTTCTAAAATTCCCCAGACCCTTCTAGAGCCCGCCCGGACCCTTCTAAAAGCCCCCAAACCCTTCTAGAGCCACCCAGGACTCTTCTAAAAGCACCCAGACCATTCTAGAGCCCCCCAGGTCCCTTCTAAAAGCCCCCAGACCCTTCTAGAGACCACCAGGACCCTTCTGAAAGCCCCCAGAACATTCTAGAGCCCCCCAGGACCCTTCTAAAAGACCCAGGCCCTTCTAGAGCATCCGAGGACCCTTCTAAAAGCATCCAGACCCTTCTAGAGCATCCCAGGACCCTTCTAAAAGCCCCCAGACCCTTCTAGAGGCCCCTAGGACCCTTCTACAACCCCCCAGAACCCTCTAGAGCCACCCAGGACTCTTCTAAAAGATCCCAGGCCCTTCTAGAGCCTCCCAGGACCCTTCTAAAAGCACCCAGACCCTTCTAGAGCCATCCAGGACCATTCTAAAGGCCCCCAGAACTTTCTAGACCCTCCCCGGATCATTCTAAAAGCCCCCAGACCCTTCTAGAGCCCCCCAGGATCATTCTAAAAGCTCCCAGACCCTTCTAGAGGCCCCTAGGACCCTTCTAAAAGACCCCAGACCCTTCTAGACCCTCCCCGGATCCTTCGAAAAGACCCCAGACCCTTCTAGAGGCCCCAGTACCCTTCTAAAAGCCCCTAGACCCTTCTAGAGCCCCCCAGGACCCTTCTAAATGACCCCAGACCCTTCAAGAGGCACCCAGGGCCCCTCTTAATGAACCCCGTCCCTTCTAGAGCACCCCAGGACACTTCTAAAAGTCCCCAGACCCTTCTAGAGCTCCCCCGGACCCTTCTAAAAGACCCCAGACCCTTCTAGAGGACCCCAGGAACCTTCTGAAAGCCAGCAGAACATTCTAGAGTCACCCAGGACCCATCTAAAGGCACCCAGACCCTTCTAGAGCCCCCCAGGACCCTTCTAAAAGCGCCCAGACCCTTCTAGAGACTCCCAGGACCCTTCTGAAAGCACCCAGAACCTTCTAGATCCCTCCAGGACCCTTCTAAAAGCACCCAGACCCTTCTAGAGCATCCGAGGACCCTTCTAAAATTCCCCAGACCCTTCTAGAGCACCCCAGGACACTTCTAAAAGCCCCCAGACCCTTCTAGAGCCCCACCGGACCCTTCTAAAAGCCCCTAGACCCTTCTAGAGCCACCCAGGACCCTTCTAAAAGCACCCAGAACATTCTAGAGCCCCCCAGGACCCTTCTACAAGCACCCAGACCCTTCTAGAGCATCCCAGGATCCTTCTAAATGCCCCCAGACCCATCTAGATCCTCCCAGGACCCTTCTAAAAGCCCCCAGACCCTTCTAGAGACACCCAGGACCATTCGAAAAGCCCCCAGACCCTTCTAGAGGACCCCAGGACCCTTCTGAAAGCCAGCAGAACATTCTAGAGTCACCCAGGACCCTTCTAAAGGCACCCAGACCCTTCTAGAGCCCCCCAGGACCCTTCTAAAAGCCCCCAGACCCTTCTAGAGACCCCCAGGACCCTTCCGAAAGCACCCAGAACCTTCTAGAGCCCTCCAGGACCCTTCTAAAAGCCTACAGACCCTTCTAGAGAATACGAGGACCCTTCTAAAATTCCCCAGACCCTTCTAGAGCCACCCAGGACCCTTCTAAAAGCCCCCAGACCATTCTAGAGCCACCCAGGACCCTTCTAAAAGCACCCAGACCCTTCTAGAGACCCCCAGAACCCTTCTGAAAGCCCCCAGAACATTCTAGAGCCCCACAGGACCCTTCTAAAAGCCCCCAGACCTTCTAGAGCATCCGAGGACCCTTCTAAAAGCACCCAATCCCTTCTAGAGACCCCCAGGACCCTTCAAAAAGCCCCCAGACCCTTCTAGAGCCTCCCAGGACCCTTCTAAAAGCACCCAGACCCTTCTAGAGCCCCCCAGGACCATTCTAAAGGCCCCCAGACCTTTGTAGACCCTCCCCGGATCATTCTAAAAGCCCCCAGACCCTTCTAGAGCCCCCTAGGACCCATCTAAAAGCCCCCAGTCCCTTCTAGAGGCCACTAGGACCCTTCTAAAAGACCCCAGACCCTTCTAGACCCTCCCCGGACCCTTATAAAAGCACCCCTACCCTTCTAGAGCCCCCCAGGACCCGTCTAAAAGCGCCCAGACCCTTCTAGACCATCCCCTGATCATTCTAAAAGATCCCAGACCCTTCTAAAACCTCCCAGGACTATTCTAAAAGAACCCAGACCCTTCTAGACCCTCCCCGGATTATTCTAAAAGCCCCCAGACACTTCTAGAGCCCCCCAAGACCCTTCTAAAAGCCTCCAGACCCTTCTAGAGCCCATCCGAACCACTCTAATAGTTCTCAGACCCTTCTAGAGGCCCCCAGGACCCTTCTATAAGTCCCCAGACCCTTCTAGAGAAACCCAGGAACCTTCTAAAAGCCCCCAGACCCTTCTAGAGCCTCCCAGGAGCCTTCTAAAAGCCCCCAGACCCTTCTAGAGCCCCCCCGGACCCCTCTAATAGATACCAGACCCTTCCTAGAGCCCCCCAGGATACTTCTAAATGCCCCCAGACCCTTCTAGAGAACCCCGGGACCCTTCTAAAAGCCCCCAGACCCTTCTAGAGCCCCCCAGGACCCTTCTAAAAGCCCCCAGATCCTTCTAGACACTTCCCGGATCATTCTAAAAGCACCCAGACCCTTCTAGAGCCCCCCAGGACGCTTCTAAAAGCACCCAGAACATTCTAGAGGCCCCCCGTAACAATTCTAAAAGCCCCCAGACCCTTCTAAACCCCCCCAGGACCCTTCTAAAAGCCCCAAGACCCTTCTAGAGCCCCCCAGGACCCTTCTGAAAGGCCGCAGACACATCTAGACACTCCCCGGATCTTTCTGAAAGACCCCAGACACTTCTAGAGATCCCCAGGAGCATTCTAAAAGCCCCCAGACCCTTCTAGAGCACTCCAGGACCCTTCTAAAAGCCCCCAGACCCTTCTAGAGCCCCCCAGGGCCCCTCTTAAGGCACCCCGTCCCTTCTAGGACACCCCAGGACCCTTCTTAAAGTCCCCAGACCCTTCTAGAGCACCCCAGGACCCTTCTAAAAGCCCCCAGACCCTTCTAGAGCCCCCCCCGGACCAATCTAAAAGCCTCCAGACCCTTCTAGACGACCCCTGGACCCTTCTGAAAGCCCCCAGAACCTTCTAGAGCATCCCAGAACCATTCTAAAAGCCCCCAGACCCTTCTAGAGCCTCCCAGGACCCTTCTAAAAGCTTCCAGACCCTTCTAGAGACCCCCAGGACCCTTCTAAAAGCCCCCAGACCCATCTAGAGCCACCCAGGACGCTTCTAAAAGCCCCCAGACCCTTCTAGAACCTCCCAGGACCCTTCTAAAAGCCCCCAGACCCTTCTAGAGCCCCCCAGGACCCTTATAAAAGCACCCAGACTTTTCTAGAGCCTCCCAGGACCTTTCTACAAGCACCCAGACCCTTCTAGAGCCCACAAGGGCCATTCTAAAAACACCCAGACCCTTCTAGAGCCCCCCAGGACCCTTCTACAAGCCCCCAGACCATTCCAGAGCACCCCAGTACGCTTCTAAAAGCCCCCAAAACCTTCTAGAGCCTCCCAGCACCCTTCTAAAAGCCCCCAGACCCTTCTAGACCCCCACCGGACCCCTGTAATAGATCCCAGACCCTTCTAGAGGCCCCCAATACTTCTAAATGCACCCAGACCCTTCTAGAGAAACCCGGGACCCTTCTAAAAGCCCCCAGACCCTTCTAGAGCTCCCCAGGACCCTTCTAAAAGCCCCCAGAACCTTCTAGACCCTCCCTGGATCATTCTAAAAGCCCCCAGACCCTTCTAGAGCCCCCCAGGACCCTTCTAAAAGCACTCAGACCCTTCTAGAGGCCCCCAGGACCATTCTAAAAGCACCCAGAACCTTCTAGAGCCTCCCAGGACCATTCTAAAAGCCCGCAGACCCTTCTAGACCACCCCAGGACCCTTCTAAAAGCCCCCAGACCCTTCTAGAGCCACCCAGGACCCTTCTGAAAGGCCGCAGACACTTCTAGACACTAACCGGATCCTTCTAAAAGACCCCAGACATTTCTAGAGACACCCAGGAGCATTCTAAAAGTCCCCAGACCCTTCTAGAGGCCCCCAGGACCCTTCTAAAAGCCCCCAGACCCTTCTAGAGCCCCCCAGGCCTCCTCTTAAGGCACCCCGCCCCTTCTAGAGCCCCCCAGGACCCTTCTAAAAGCAACCAGACCCTTCTAGAGCCCCCCAGGACCCTTCTAAAAGCCCTCAGACCCTTCTAGAGGCCCCCAGGACCTTTCTAAAAGCCCCCAGACCCTTCTAGAGCGTCCCAGTACCCTTCTAAATGCACCCAGACCCTTCTAGAGACCCCCAGGACCTTTCCAAAAGCCCCCAGACCCTTCTAGATACCCACAGGATTCTTCTGACATTCCCCAGAACATTATAGAGTCCACCAGGGCCCTTCTAAAAGACCCAGACCCTTCTAGAGCATCCCAGGACCCATCTAAAAGAACCCAGAACATTCTACATCCTCCCAGGACCCATCTAAAAGCCCCCAGACCAATCTAGAGCCCCCCAGGACCATTCTAAAGGCCCCCAGACCCTTCTAGACCCTCCCCGGATCATTCTAAAAGCCCCCAGACCCTTCTAGAGCCTCCCAGGACCCTTCTAAAAGCCCCCAGACCTTTCTAGACCCTCCCAGGATCCTTGTAAATGAACCCAGACCCTTCTAGGGCCCCCCAGAACCACTCTAAAAGCCTCCAGACCCTTGTAGAGCCCCCCAGGACCCGTCTAAAAGCGCCCAGACCCTTCTAGACCCTCCCCTGATCATTCTAAAAGACCCCAGACCCTTCTAAAACCTCCCAGGACTATTCTAAAAGAACCCAGACCCTTCTAGACCCTCCCCGGATTATTCTAAAAGCCCCCAGACCCTTCTAAGCCCCCCAAGACCCTTCTAAAAGCCTCCAGACCCTCCTAGACCCTCCCCGAACCACTCTAATAGATCCCAGACCCTTCTAGAGGCCCCCAGGACCCTTCTACAAGTACCCAGACCCTTCTAGAGAACCCCAGGACCCTTCTAAAAGCCCCCAGACCCTTCTAGAGCCTCCCAGGACCCTTCTAAAAGCCCCCAGACCCTTCTAGACCCCCACCGGACCCCTCTAATAGATCCCAGACCCTTCTAGAGGCCCCCAGGATAATTCTAAATGCCCCCAGACCCTTCTAGAGAAACCCGGGATACTTCTAAAAGCCCCCAGACCCTTCTAGACCCTTTCAGGACCCTTCTAAAAGCCCCCAGAACCTTCTAGACCCTCCCCGGATCATTCTAAAAGCCCCCAGACCCTTCTAGAGCCCCCCAGGACCCTTCTAAAAGCACTCAGACCCTTCTAGAGGCCCCCAGGACCCTTCTAAAAGCACCCAGGCCCTTCTAGAGCCTCCCAGGACCATTCTAAAAGCCCCCAGACCCTTCTAGACCCCCCCAGGACCCTTCTAAAAGCCCCGAGACCCTTCTAGAGCCCCCCAGGACCCTTCTGAAAGGCCGCAGACACTTCTAGGCACTCCCCTGATCCTTCTTAAAGACCCCAGACATTTCTAGAGACACCCAGGAGCATTCTAAAAGCCCCCAGACCCTTCTAGAGCACCACAGTACCCTTCTAAAAGCCCCCAGACCCATCTACAGCCCCCCAGGCCTCCTTTTAAGGCACCCCGTCCCTTCTAGAGCACCCCAGGACGGGACTAAAAGCCCCCGGACCCTTCTAAAAGCCTCCAGACCCTTCTAGAGGCCCCCTGGACTTTTCTGAAAGCACCCAGACCCTTCTAGAGCCTCCCAGGACCCTTCTAAAACCCCCAGACTCTTCTAGAGACACCCAGGACCCTTCTAAAAGCCCCCAGACCCTTCTAGAGCCACCCAGGACCCTTCTAAAAGCCCCCAGACCCTTCTAGAGCCTCCCAGGACGCTTCTAAAAGCACCCAGACCATTCTAGAGCACCCCAGGACCCTTCTAAAAGCCCCCAGACCCTTCTAGAGCCTACCAGGACCTGTCTACAAGCCCCCAGACCCTTCTAGAGCCCCCAAGGACCCTTCTAAAAGCCCCCAGACCCTTCTAGAGGCCCCCAGGGCCCTTCTAAAAGCCCCCAGACCCTTCTAGAGACACGCAGGACCATTCTACAAGCCCCCAGACCATTCTAGATACACCCAGGACCCTTCTAAAAGACCCCAGACCCTTCTAGAGGGACCTGGGTGCCTCAAGAAGGGTCTGGGGGCTTTTATAGGGTCCTGGGGGTGTCTAGAAGGGTTTGGGTGCTTTTAGAAGGGTCCTGGGGAGCTCTAGAAGGGTCTGGGGTCTTTTAGAAGGGTCCCGGGAGGCTCTAGAAGGGTCTGGGGGCTTTTAGAATTGTCCTGGGTGTCTCTAGAAGGGTCTGGTGCCTGTTAGAAGGGTCCTGGGGGGCTCTAGAAGGGTCTGGGTGCTTTTAGACGGATCCGGGGATTCTCTAGAAGGGTCTGGGGGCTTTTAGAAGGGTCCTTGAGGGCTCTAGAAGGGTCTGGGTACCATTAAAGGGGCCCTGGGGGCATCTAGAATGGTCTGGGATATATTAGAAGGGTCCTGGAGAACTCTAGAAGGGTGTGGGGGCTTTTAGAAGAGTCCTGGGATACTATAGAAGGGTCTGGGAGCTTTTAGATGGGTCCTGCGGGTCTCTAGAAGGGTCTGGGGGCTTTTAGATGGGTCCTGGGTGGCTCTAGAAGGGTCTGGGGGGGTTTAGGATAGTCCTGGTGGACTCTAGAAGGGTGTGAGTGCTTTTAGAAGGTTCCTGGGGGCATCTAGTAGTCTCTGGGGGATTTTAGAAGGGTCCTGGGGGCCTCTAGAAGTGTCTGAGGGATTTTAGAAGGGTCCTGGGAGGCTCTAGAAGGGTCTGGGTGCTTTTAGAATGATCCGGGGAGGGTCTAGAAGGGTCTGGGGGCTTTTAGAAGGGTCCTGTGGGGCTCTAGAAGGGTCTGGGTGCTTTTAGAAGGGTCCTAGGGGGCTCTAGAAGGGTCTGGGTGCTTTTAGAAGGGTCCTAGGGGGCTCTAGAAGGGTCTGGGGGCTTTTAGAAGGGTCCTGGGTAGCTCTAAAAGGGTATGGGGGCTTTCAGAAGGGTCCGGGGGCCTGTAGAAGGGTCTGGAGGCTTTTAGAAGGGTCCTGGGGGGCTCTAGAAGGGTCTGGAAGCTTTTAAAAGGGCCCTGGGGAGCTCTAGATGGGTCTGGGGGCATTTAGAAGGGTCCTGGTGGGCTCTAGAAGGGTCTGGGGGTTTTCAGAAGGGTCCTGGGGGGCTCAAGAAAGGTCTGGATGCTTATAGAAGGGTCCTGGGCGCATCTAGAAGGGTCTGGAGTCTTTTAGAAGGGTCCTGGGGGGATCCAGATGGGTCTGGGTGCTTTTAGAAGGATCCCGAGAGGGTCTAGAAGCGTCTGGGTGCTTTTAGAAGGGTCCTGGGGGGCTCTATAAATGTCTGGAGGCTTTTAGAAGTGTCCAGGGGGCCTCTAGAAGGGTCTGGGGGCTTTTAGAAGAGTCCTGGGGGCCTCTAGAAGGGTCTGGCGGCTTTTAGAAGAGTCCTGGGGGCCTCTAGAAAGGTCTGGTGGCATTTAGAAGGGTCCTGGGGGGCTCTAGAAAGGTGTGGAGGCTTTTAGAAGTGTCCGGTGGGGCTCTAGAAGGGTGTGGGGGCTTTTATAAGGGTCCTGGGGGGCTCTAGAAGGGTAAGAGTGATTTTAGAAGGGTCCTGGGAGGCTCTAGAAGGGTCTGGGTGCTTTTAGAAGGGTCCTGGGTGGCTCTAGAAGGGTCTGGTTGCTATTAGAAGGATCCAGGGATGGTCTACAAGGGTCTGGGGTCTTTTAGAAGGGTCCTGCGGGTCTCTAGAAGGGTCTGGGGGCTTTTAGAAGGGTCCTTGGGGGCTCTAGAAGGGTCTGGGGACCATTAGAGGGGTACTAGGGGCCTCTAGAAGGGTCTGGGGGATTTTAGAAGGGTTCTGGGGAGCTCTAGAATGGTCTAGGGGCTTTTAGAAGGGTCCTGGGAGACTCTAGAAGAGTCTGGGTGCATTTAGAAGGGCCCTGGGGAGCTCTAGATGGGTCTGGGGGCATTTAGAAGGGTCCTGGTGGGCTCTAGAAGGGTCTGGGTGTTTTCAGAATGGTCCTGGGGGGCTCTAGAAGGGTCTGGGGTCTTATAGAAGGGTCCTAGTCGCATCTAGAAGGGTCTGGAGTCTTTTAGAAGGGTCCTGGGGGTACCAGATGGGTCTGGGTGCTTTTAGAAGGATCCCGAGAGGGTCTAGAAGGGTCTGGGTGCTTTTAGAAGGATCCGGGGAGGGTCTAGAAGAGTCTGGGGCTTTTAGAAAGGTCCTGTGGAGCTCTAGAAGGGTCTGGGGTCTTTTAGGCGGGTCCTGGGGAGCTCTAGAAGGGTCTGGGGCCTTTTAGAAGAATCCTGGGGAGCTCTAGAAGGGTCTGGGGCCTTTTAGAAGAATCCTGGGGAGCTCTAGAAGGGTCTGGGTCTTTCAGAAGGGTCCTGGGGGGTGCTAGAAGTGTCTGGGTGTATTTTAAGGGTCCTGGGGAGCTCTAGAAGGGTCTGGGGGCTTTCAGAAGTGTCCTGGGGGCATGTAGAAGGGTCTGGAGTCTTTTAGAAGAGTCCTGGGGGGCTCTAGAAGGGTCTGGGGGCATTCAGAAGGATCCTGGGGGCCTCTAGAAGGGTATGGAAGCTTTTAGAAGGGCCCTGGGGAGCTCTAGATGGGTCTGGGGGCATTTAGAAGGGTCCTGGGAGACTCTAGAAGGGTCTGGGTGCATTTAGAAGGGTCCTGCGGGTCTCTAGAAGGGTCTGGGGGCTTTTAGAAGGGTCCTGGGGGGCTCTAGAAGGGTCTGGCGGCTTTTAGAAGGGTTCTGGGGTTCTCTAGAAGTGTCTGAGGGATTTTAGAAGGGTCCTGGGAGGGTCTAGAAGGGTCTGGTTGCTTTTAGAAGGATCCGGGGAGGGTCTAGAAGGGTCTGGGGCTTTTAGAAGGGTCCTGTGTAGGTCTAGAAGGGTCTGGGGTCTTTTAGACGGGTCCTGGGGTGCTCTAGAAGGGTCTGGGGCCTTTTAGAAGAGTCCTGGGGAGCTCTAGAAGGGTCTGAAGCTTTCAGAAGGATCCTTGGGGGCGCTAGAAGTGTCTGGGTGTATTTGGAAGGGTCCTGGGGAGCTGTAGAAGGGTCTGGGGGCTTATAGAAGGGTCTGGAGGCTTTTAGAAGGGTCCTGGAAAGCTCTAGAAGGGTCTGGGGGCATTCAGAACGGTCCTGGTGGCCTCTAGAAGGGAATGGAGGCTTTTAGAAGGGTCCTGGGGGGCTCTAGATGGGTCTGGGGGCATTTAGAATGGTCTTGGGGGGCTCTAGAAGGTTCTGGGGGCTTTTAGAAGGATACGTGGAATCTCTAGAAGGGCCTGGGGGCTTTTAGAAAGGTCCTGGGGGGCTCTAAAAGGGTCTGGGGTCTTTTAGAAGGGTTCTGGGGGGCTCTAGAAGGGTGTGGGGGCTTTTAGAAGCGTCCTGGGGGCATCTAGAAGGCTCTGGGTTCTTTTAGAAGGGTTCTGGCAGGCTCTAGAAGGGTCTGATGGATTTTAGAAGGGTCCTGGGAGGCTCTAGAAGGGTCTGGGTGCTTTTAGAAGGATCCGGGGAGGGTCTAGAACGGTCTGGGGGGTTTTAGAAGGGTCCTGGGGGGTTCTAGAAAGGTCTGGGGGATTTTAGAAGGGTCCTGGTGAGTTCTAGAATGGTCTGGGTGCTTTTAGAGGGGACTTGGGCTTATCTAGAAGGGTCTGGGGGCTTTTAGAAGAGTCCTGTGGGGGCTCTAGAATGCTCTGGGGTCTTTTAGAAGGGTCCTGGGCGGATCTAGAAGGGTCTGGGGGCTTTCAGAAGGGTCCTGCGGGCCTCTAGTAAAGTGTGGAGGCTTTTATAAGGTCCTGGGGGGATATAGAAGGGTCTGGGGGCATTTAGAAGGGTCCTGGGGGGCTCTAGAAGGGTCTGGGGGATTTTAGAAGGATCCTGGGGCCTCTAGAAAGGTCTGGGGTCATTTAGATGGGTCCTGCGGGCCTCTAGAATAGTCTGGATGCTTATAGAAGGGTCCTGGTCGCATCTAGAAGGGTCTGGAGTCTTTTAGAAAGGTCCTGGGAGGATCCAGATGGGTCTGGGTGCTTTTAGAGTGATCCTGGGATGGTCTAGAAGGGTCTGGGTGCTTTTAGAAGGGTCCTGGGGGGCTCTACAAATGTCTTGAGGATTTTAGAAGGATCCGGGGAGGCTGTAGAAGGGTCTGGCGGCTTTTAGAAGGGTCCTGGGGGGCTCTAGAAGGGTCTGGGGGCTTTTAGAAGGGTCCTGTGGGGTTGTAGAAGGGTCTGGGGGCTTTTAGATGGGTCCTGGGGGGCTCTAGAAGGGTCCGGGGGCTTTTAGAATAGTCCGTGGAGGCTCTAGAAGGGTCGGGGGGCTTTTAGAAGGGTCCTGGGGGGCTCTAGAAGGGTCTGGGGGCTATTAGAAGGATCCGGGGAGGGTCTAGAAAGTTCGGGGGGCTTTTACAAGGGTCCTTGGTGGCTCTAGAAGGCTCTGGGGACCATTAGAGGAGCCCTGGGGGCCTCTAGAAGGGTCTGGGGGATTTTAGAAGGGTCCTGAGGAGCTCTAGAGGGTCTGGGGGCTTTTAGAAGGGTCCTGGGAGAATCTAGAAGGGTCTGGGGGCTTTTAGAAGGGTCCTGCGAGGCTCTAGAAGGGTCTGGGGGCTTTTAGAATGGTCCTGCGGGTCTCTAGAAGGGTCTGGGGGCATTTAGAAGAGTCCTGGGCGGCTCTATAAAGGTCTGGGTCCTTTTAGAAGGGTCCTGGGGTGCTCTAGAAGGGTGTGAGTTCTTTTAGAAAGGTCCTGGGGGCATCTAGAAGGCTCTGGGGGCTTTTAGAAGGGTCCTGGGGGCCTCTAGAAATGTCTGAGGGATTTTAGAAGGGACCTGGGAGGCTCTAGAAGGGTCTGGGTGCTTTTAGAAGGATTCGGGGACGGTCTAGAAGGGTCTGGTGGCTTTTAGAAGGGTCCTGTGGGGCTCTAGAAGGGTCTGGGTGCTTTTAGAAGGGTCCTGGGGGGCTCTAGAAGGGTCTGGGTGCTTTTAGAAGGGTCCTGGTGGGCTCTAGAAAGGTCTGGGGCCTTTTAGAAGGGTCCTGGGGGCATCTAGAAGGGTCTGTGGGCTTTTCGAAGGATATGGGGAGGCTCTAGAAGGGTCTGGCGGCTTTTAGAAGGGTCCTGGGGGCCTCTAGAAGGGTCTGGGGGCTTTTAGAAGGATACGGGGGGCTCTAGAAGGGTCTGGAATCTTTTAGAATTGTCCTGGGGGGCTCTAGAAGGGTCTGGGGGCTTTTAGAAAGATCCGGGGAGGGTCTAGAAGGGTCTGGGTGGTTTTAGAAGGGTCCTGGGTTTCTCTAGAAGGGTCTTGGTGCTTTTAGAGGGGCCCTGGGCTTCTCTAGAAGGGTCTGGGGGCTTTTAGAAGAGACCTGGGGGGCTCTAGCTGGTCTTAGAAGGCCCTAGTCTGGATGCTTTTAGAAGGGTCCTGGGAGGCTCTAGAA